>CAUYQG010149416.1:0-34773 GCA_963574415.1 Tarsius wallacei
CGGCCTCCCAAAGCACATGATTACAGGCTGAGCCACCGAGCCCAGCTGAGGACTTTTTTTTTTTTTTTGAGTTGGAGTCTCACTCTGTTGCCCAGGCTGGAGCGCAGTGTCACACTCCCAGTTACCGCAACCTCAACCTGCTGGGCTCCGGCGATCCTTCTGCCTCAGCCTTCCAAGTGGCCAGAACTACAGGTGCCTGCTACCATGCCTGGCTAATTTTTTGATGTATTGTAAAGACGAGGTCTCACCATGTTGCACAGGCTAGTCTCAAACCTGCGAGCTCAGGCAATCCTCTCGCCTCAGCCGCCCAAAGTGCTGGGATTATAGGCGTGAGTAACCATGCCCGGCCTTTTTTTGTTTTTAAAGCAGGATTTATTGAGAGGACAGAAAAGCTCCCACAGTGGGAGGGGACCCGAGGGGGTTGCCCCAAACCAGAATTTTAAATGCACCAGGAAATTACTAAGGACAGGAAAGGTGTTAGATGCTTTGGTGAAACAAAGTATTGTCAAATTTTGTGTGTATGTGTGTGTGTGTGTGTGTCGGAGTCTCTCACTCTGTCACCCAGGCACGCTCACAGCCACCGCGGCCTTGACCTGCTGAGCTCAGGTGATCCTTCTGCCTCAGCCTTCCAAGTGGCCAGAACCACAAGCATGTGCTACCACGTCCAGCTGATTTTTTGATGTATCATACAGACAAGTTCTCACCAAGTTGCCCAGGCTGGTCTCCAACCCACGGGCTCAGGCAATCCTCTTGCTTTAGCCCCCCAAAGTGCTGGGATTACAGGCTTGAGCCACCACACCCGGCCTGTGCTGCGTCTTTTGAGTACCAGGTGCTGTTCTGAATCCCAGGGATACAATAGTGTCCAGGCGACAAGGCCCCTGCTCTCATGAAGTTTACAGTCCTCACTTGCTAATTCCCATCCATCTGATGAATCTCTTTTGCATCTACCTCTTGCAGGAAGCTTCCTCTGAATTCTTTCTTCTGGGTTAGACATCATTCCTTTGCCCTCTAGCACACCTGTTTTCTTTATAATCACACTTCTAACTTGCCTGAATTCAGTGTTGAACTCTTTGGGAGCAGAGAAATTTCTTGTCCAGGTTGGCACATAGTAGGTACTCAATAGAAACCGGTTGAAGAAATCACTGAAGGATACACTTAACACTAAAGACCTCAGTAAAAAAAATGTGTACTCTCTGCCATCATTTTGAACAAAACTCATTCTCTACGTTGTCAGTGGCTTGGCAGTGGCCTTTGACCAGTAGGAAGCATCTACTGTTTCGGATGATAAGTTTGCTGTCAGTCACACCGTTGTGCCTTTGCAGGTAATTTGACTTCCTGGTTGCTTTTAAGATTTTCTCTTTCTTTGGTGTTCTGCAGTCACTATGATATGTATAGGCATGGATATACTTATTTATTCTGCTCAAGCCTTGATGTGCTCATTCAGTTATTCTGATAACTCATGTTTTCCTTTAATTCTGGAACATTCTTGGACATTTTCTCTTGTCTCAATTTTGTTTTCTGATGCTGCTGTTGGACATAGGAGTGATTTACTCATTTTAGCTTCTAGTTCACTTCTCTCTCATATTTTGTTATCTCTGATCCTCTGTGTCTAATGTTTTAGGAGATTTCCTTGGTTCTTTCTTTGAGTTCACTCCTCTCTAATCTGCTGTTTAAACTACATGTTGCATTTTTTAAACGGTGGTTTAATATACAAAAAGTGGAGTGATGATGGCTTTACATGTGAAAACATTCATCCAACCATCACACACATCAAGACAGAAAACATTCCCAGCTCCCCTGCAAAGTGTCTCTCAGGCAATATATCCTTCCAAAGCAAAATGCTCTTCTGACTTACATCATCATAGATTAGTTTTGCCTCTTACCGAATTTCTGATATAAATGAAAACATGCCAAATGCATTCTTCTGTGTTATGCCCATTCAGATTATAATTTTACATGACTATATTTGTCCTTTCTAGAATTTTTTTTCAAATTTGTCTAATTTTTGGTCATTAAAATTTTAGGCTTGCTTATTTTACATTAGTCTATTACATCAAGTACTTGTATTAACTTTTGTAATTTATATCTTATATAGAGTGGATCTGTTCCTTATATGATTATAATTTTTGATTGCAAAATCATCTTCATCGGAAATTATTTTTCCCAGTGAGTCCTGTGTATCTTGGGTCATGGAAGAGTCCCTCTCCTGCAACAGAGGGTAGTGTACGTTCAGAAGCTAGATATAGTTGTGTATTCCATAGGTTTAGGGTGTTAGCTTCTCATGTGAGCTTCATTTTTTTTTAATCGACCTGGAATTCCAGGAAGTTGACAAATTCCCTTTTTACTTCCCTGGGCAAGGGACGGAGTTTTTCTAGTCTTTCTTTCACAAAAGGGGGTCATTTTCCAAGGATCCCTTTTAAACAGACATCTCAGTTCTAATGTCTGACTGCAAGGTATCACCTCCCACTCCTGTGAGGGTATGAGCACCCTAGGTTCTACCCCCGCCCTCTACCCCCAGAGTGCGTGTAGATAAGGGTGAGTGTCCTCTGCCCCAAACCATCATTGCATTATCTGTATGCCTTTTTCTGGTTCTTTTTCTTTGCTTCTAACCTCTGCCTTTTATTCTAAATTCTGGCCTCTGGTAAATTTGTGTAAAAGATAATTGAGGCCTAGCCCAGACCCACTAAATTTAAACCTCTTGATGAAGGACTTAAAAACCTTATGTTTTTACTAAATACTGCGGGTGAATATTAAGATCAAGCAGGATTGAAAAATATTACACATTTGAGAAATAGAAATATTATACTACATGCATAAATGCTGCATAGAACCTAATAGTAAGTTCTATTTTAGCCGGTAATGTTATGAGGACCTAATGGCTCTTTCTCCATTTCTGTTCATCTTACCTCTAACATCACATCCCTGCAAAAGGAGGCACTGAAATATCTAATCTGGATATTCAGGCAAAAATGAGTTGGTCTCATTCTATTTTGAGTTAAATTAATCTTTCCTGACCCATGGTTGGAGGAGACCCTATGCAACAGTGTCTCACTGATTTCTGCCTTTGTGTCTCATCAGAAGTATAGTGATAATTGAGTGTAAAAACTTCTGAAGAATCATAGGAAAAAAATACTAAACATTTTAGTTCATTCAGAAATATTTCCTGGAAAATTTGGAGTTAGGGTTTCAGTGTTTGAAAAACCTTGTGCAGTTAAGTGCCCATGAGACTGAACCGGACTTGAGGCAGATCACGCAATTACTGTAAATCGTGTTTACAGAGAAACCTTCAGAAGCTCCCATTTCATGCCTTCACCGCTTTTTTGCTTGGAATATGCTTGCATTGCTTTGGGGGCCTGGTTCCAAGTTTATCTCTTGGTAGACTGTTTGACCTGCCTCCCCTACCCCAAGCCTTTCTGACAAATGGCTACCTTGGGATACAAGAAACTGCCTGTCATTCTTTCCCTTTATTTTCATTTACTTTTAAAATTTTTATATATTTATTTTTTACATTTTTTATTTTTAAAATGTGGGGTACGATTTAAATGTAGGCATTTGAGTGGTCATCATACAGGTAAAGTTTGGGCCTCCCTTTAGTCCCCACTTGACCAGGTACCCTTACTGATGCTGTGTGCCCCCCCCGCCAGTGGTATCCTACAACTGCCAATCCCTTTTTAATTCTTTCCCTTTATTTTTATTTTTAAATTTTATGTTTAAAAAAATTTTTTTTTAATTTTAAAGATGTGGGGTACAATTCAGATTTAGGTATGCAAGTGGTCATCGTACAGGTAAAGTTCGGGCCTCCCTTTAGTCACCACTTCAGCTGGTTTGAAATCTGGTACACTTATCGATATGTCCCCCCACCCTGGGCAGTGTCCCACTACTGCCAATGCCTTTCTTATTCTTTCCCTTTATTTTGGACAAGGAGTAGGTGCACGGATCGGCTAACAAACAGAGACTGGACATTCAGGACATTTGATAAGATTGGTCAGCCAGGCTTGGGCACCTGGGTGTATAAACAACAGCCACGCCTCCTGGGGGGTCGTGCGTGGTGCTTCCAAGAAATATCTCAACTTTCCAAACAAAACCCTGAGTATAGATCATGAGGGTAGCATGGAAGAACATCATTGTTGTGGAGCCTGATTGAGAAAAATCATTTCTTGTGTCACTCTATCACTGTGGAAAAATGTGTAGCCTTTTGCATCTGTTAAAACAAGTTGGCTTCAGCTCTCTGGTCTCAGAACACACTTTGAATTTCTTTTTTTTTCCTGGGACCATCAATTTAAGTCAGGAGTGATCTAATTATGAGGAAGTGAATCAGTCCTCTGGATGGTAAGTGTTGACTACCCTGGGAGAAGCTCTGGCAGATGGTTAGTTCAGCGTGAATTTACCTTGGGATCAGGGCTTTAGACTGACAGCTTTTTTCACTCAATTAAGTGCAACAACTGCCAAAAGGACAGCATTGAACTTGATGCAAATCACCGCTGTCGCCGACGTTGATCAAGTTTAAGCCTGTGCCCTGAGTCAGCCAAACTTCTTAGGGTGCTTCGAGGCACCTCAGTGTGAACAAAAACCAAAACCTGGAGAGGTGCAGAGGAGACCAGGCATCCCCTCCTTTACAATGTCGGTATTTATTTCCTTTTCCAGGTCAGCCGCTTTATTTAGGGCCTCTATTTTGGTGCCTTGTCTGTCAGTGATTCATTTGGTATCTCCTGCAGTTTGCTTTTGCTCTGGGCCCCAATGGATCCCGCAGCGACTCTACGGTCCAGAAAGTTCACTTCTTGTTCTTTTATTGGGGGTACCACGTGACACCACCCTGCATGCCTTTTGCCTACCCTGGATGGCCTCTCAACACCTGAAAGGCAGAGTCCAAAAAGGAGGGAGGCCTTCCCAGCATGTCTGCTCCTCGAGAAGCCCCACATAGCTTTCTAGGCCATCCCTCAGAAAGTCCATTTATACCAGAAACAACTGTGCAGAGCCACGCTCTGACTCTTCTGTCAGGTGGGGCTGCCATGGATCCTGTCCTCGCCATAGCATACAGCTTTGGCTTCTGTGTGTCTCTTTCTGTTCCCCAAAGATTTTCCTCATCTCACTCCTGACTTAGTGCTCTGATTCTGTGGTGTCCAAGGTCAGGGCCCATTAAGATGTTTCTGAACAGTGTAACAAGGCCTTGGTGGAGGATCCTGCAGAGGGACACTCTTGCTTCGCTGGTCCCAGGCCTTCCCGCCTGCACCTGCCCCCCCCAGGGCAGCCCTGGTGCCTGGCAGCACTGCACAGCTTGCTCTGTGTTATTATTTCTGTTTTACAAGCCTGGGGAATCTGAGCCTGGAATTCCTCAGTCAGGTATATGCCGTTGTCAGCCTGTTATCAGTTTCCTGATGGACTGTGTAAGCAGTTTTGATAATCCCTGTCATATGTGATTATATTCCCCCCCTTCCCATAACATGTCGGTGTAATTGGTTTGATAAACTCGACCTCAGTCCAGTAGTTTGCTTGGAATATCCTGTCACCTTCCGTCTGTGTGACTAAGATGGTTTTGAATTGCTCTGCTCAGGGAAAATCGGGCTTAGAGCACCAGGCCCTTGGGCAGGTGGCATAGGCCTGGGGGAGCTCTGGACTCCAGTTAAGCTTCAGGAGTCGAAATGGGATTTTTCCTTCCTTCTCTGCTTAGGCCGAGAGTTGTGCGTGTTTCTGTGTGTGGGTTTTTCAGGATACAGATAATATTTATCTTGTATCTCTGTAACTGCTTCCTGGGGCCATTGGACTAACTCGTTGTCCATAGGAAGTTGGATGTGTTTGCTTATTCACTTATTGAATACCTGCTTTGTTCCAGGAAGAGTCAGAGTCAGGGAGGGAAAGGACCTTTTATTTTTTTCTCCTTTTTTTTCTTTTTATTCCTTCCCCTGTTGGTGCTGCTCTCGAGGGCAGAGAAGGAGTAGTCTGTATGCTCTGACAAATAGTCATCATTTTGGAGGAATTAGGGTTAAACTAAAATGCAAAAGCTACTGGAGGCCGTCACTTGCTAACTTTAATTTGTCTGATAATTTAGTACCTCATGGAGCACCACGGCTTCACGGAGAAGGCGGTTTTAGAATTGAGATTGGAAGAATGAATAAGATTTAAAAATGAGAAACAGTCTGGGGGAGATGAGAGAAGGGCTTTCCTGCTCCTGAGAGAGGACAGTCTCGGCTAAGGCAGGAAGGTTGGAAAACCCGGTGGGGAAAAAGGACAGGCCGGCTGGCACATGGGTGGGAGAGAGGGGAATACAGGGGAATCATAGGAATTGGCGTAGGAGGGTGATTGCCGGGCTTTGGAGTTTGCGTTTAAGTCTGTCAGCATGCGGGAGCCATGTGAGGTGTTTGAGCTGAAGGTGGTGTCCTCACACTTGCACTTCCAGAAAATAAATATATACTGGTCTAGAGGGTCGTCTTTTCTTTTCAGAGGAGAATATAATTTGAAGAAATACCATTTTTGAATTAAAATTCTTTGTCTATTAGTTCCTTCCCAGACACACATTTCCCTGTAGTCATCCCTGAGAATTTCTGTTCTGCCTCGTCTTAGCAAATGGGAGCTAGGGACACCTCTGTTTGCGCATCTCTCCAGGACGATGCTGCGGCCAGCCTTGCTCCTGCCCGAATGCCCATGGCCAGGATATGCAGCAGTTTGCAGGTGTGGATGTGGCAGAGATGCGACTGTGGCCAGATCATCAGCACTCGTTTCTCTTAGGCCTATGTTCTTTTCCTAGATCTAAATTTAAAGTGGAATCAGAAGACATCACAACGGTTTATTTTACGTGAACCAGACCCATTCTTTTAAAAGAACACGGCTGTCTGTTTATTCCTAGACTGTTCTTCCTTTAAAACGTTGGTACTTTGCTCATCACGGGTTTTTTGCATTCATATTAATTTTTTAAATCTTGCACTAAAAGATTATTTATCTTGATGGGTTTTTTTGGGCATTCCCTTAAATTCCATGCAGAAATGAGGGCCTCCAATTGACTTTCTCTGAGTCTGGCCCTGTTGAGTTTACAAAACAGAGTGAAAAATCTTTCAGATGCTGTGAGTCATTTGAGCATCTCTTCGAATCTACTCTCATCCTTATAAAATATGTCCCTTTCACCACATAAAACAGGCAGCGACCAAACCAGTACACCCCTCAAGTCTCCCTTGAATGCGTTATGGGTATCTTCCCCTGGGTGTGTGGTGGGTGGTGGTAGGCTCTTCACTGGCTGCACCCCTCACCATAAGGCACTGAGATGTGCGTGGGAGACTCCTTGTAAGTGGAAATCTCCTTGTTGTGCCTGACTTCACCAAGTCTCTTTGGATGGGGTCCAGGCCAAACCTGCTTCATAATGAGTTCTGCCGGGTAGTGGAGAGTATTGAAAACATGGTCCACTGGATTTATATTTTTTGACATCTTGACAGTTCCCAGTGAATGTCCTTCTCTCAGCCTCACCTGACAGAGCCCAGTGTAGAGTGAGAGGTTACCTACAGAGTTATTCCTTGCCTGTAATGAATAGAGATCTGCCAGTGAAACCAGAGAGAGAAATGATAGATTTGGAAGGGACTACCAGAGAGCTAACCCTCCTCCCTTATTTTGCAGTTGGCATATCTGAGTCCCATGACAGACAGTGTCTAGAACTTGGGTCGTGGTTCCCCCTTGCCAGGCTTCTCCATACCATGGGCACAGTGCAGCCCCTGCCTAGAGATGGGCTCCACTCTGTTCCTCCTGTGTGGCAACCTGTTATGAATGTCTCCCCCTGGTTCTAGGTTTCAGCACCTTTCTTTTCTAACAACATTAGGCCCCTTAAGTGCCTTTATTGCCATGTAGGGAGAGAGAAGATGCAGACAGCTTTGTAATTGAACAACCATGCTCTTGTCAGTATTCATTGTTTTCAAACTGGCTATTATGGGAGGGGGGTGGGCTAAGGCCCTGGGTGGCACCAGCAGGCCATGCTGGTCCTCCCTGCATTGCTGCCTTAACTGTTCCCACACCAGGCTCTCCTGTGATCCATGGGGCCATGTGTCTTTAAATTTTTGTTGTTTCCCAAGTTCTGCTCTGGCAAGCAAGCTCTGCCTTAAACCTGCAGAGTTAAATTTACCCAGACTGACAACTGTATATGCAGGGTTTAGTTACATAACAGCAGTTGCTGCTTTTCACATCACGCTAATCCAAACACGGTGCTCAAAGAGACCATGAAAAAGCCACCTCCCGTTTGGTGCGCTTACATGGGTGACTGGATTATGTGTCTTTAAATTTTTTTTAAAAGGCTGTAACAATTATCCAATGATCCTGACTCCGGTGCCGTGAGGTGGCTTTTGAAATATCTTAATTATTAGGTTAGCAGATGCTGTGTGCACATGTGCAATTTGTTAATTTATGCTGTTTGAAATGAAATCCAGTTGTTTGTGACATATTTCATAATATTATGGCTAACTGAATCGTAGTGCTACTGGCGTTAAGAAGCTGCTAGCAGGGAAAATTTGTGCGTTAGCCTCGTGTGTTCTTTGATCATCGCCTCGAGCGCGGCCTGCGCAGCTTCTCTGTGACTCCCACCTCCTCAGTTTCCACCTGAGAAGATCGTTAGATCCTTGCCCACCTGAAATGGGCTGGTGAGGCCAGGCAGAGTGCCTTCAGAGCTGCAGGCATGTTGGACAAGGCGACTTTTCTGTCCTGATAGAGGCTTGGCTTTGTCAGGTAAACTGCTGAGCTGCTGGATTGCCACACAGAGACTCGGGGGGTCTAAGGACGGGGTGGGTGGGGGGCAGAGGGGTGCATGCTCTTGGTTGCTTTAAACTTGAGAGGCTGATATAACAGATAGTCAGCATAAGCTGCTGTTCAACTATTCTAGTGAGCCCTAAATATTAATTGAGTAGTTATGCATGCAACACTGAATAGATGTGGTGTCATGGGGCCGCAATACAGGACCTTGGGGGTCAGATCTGGATGTGAATTGTGGCTCTTAGTTTACTAGTGGTGAGACTTGGGCCAAGCCATTTTGTGTCTTTAAGGGTTAGTTTCCACAAAGGGAATATAAATAAATACCTATCTACTAGGCTTATTGATCAAGGTCGTGAAGCGACTAGCATTGTGCTTGGCACATATTAGACGCTCAGTAAATGGTCAGACCTTCTTTTTCCTGCTTTTTGACACTCCTGTGGGATGGAAAGACACGTGTGACCTCAGGAGATTACATTCCAGATGAAGAGGGAAAGCATCCATAGGCACTGGATAAAATTAAGGTCAAAGTAAGCATACATGACATAAGTAGTCTGTGAGTCATTAGCTTCTGAGTGTTGAGGACCTAAAGCTTAGTGAGTTCAACGGAGGAGATCACTGGTAAACTTTTTAAAGATGTAGCTCTTAATCAATCTTTGAAGGATGAAATTTAGAGGTGGCAAGACTGTCGGGGATTGTTGGGGAGAGGGTGTGGAAATGGGGTGATCATGGGCGGTGTTGGTGACAGGAGGAGTGGACAATTGCTTATTAGTAGGGCAAATAGTGTGTGTCAAAGCACAGAAATAAAGAGGTCAAGACCACTAGGGAAAACAATGAGAATATACATTTGTTTGGAAGTGATGGTTCATGTATGAAAAATAGTGGGATAGGAGATTAGAAACGTAGATCACAGCCCCGCAGTGGAGAACTCTGAATACCATCTGAAGGAAGGCCTTGCCTTATCCAGTGGGGCTTGGTTTATTGAGGCCTGGAGCTCTGGACAGACCTACAGACCTCTGGGAAGCCCAGCAAGGCCGGAAACCCATGAGTGAGGAGTAGACCTCTAGTGGCCGAGACAGTTACTGCAGCACCTTGTGGTATGAAACCTGTTCAATGCGTTAACTCTCACAAGCTTGGCTATGTTGTATTATAAACACATGGAAAGCAGAATACAAATAATGTCTAGGCTGACCGCAGTGATGGTTAGCAGCCTGAAATCTTACAGAGTCAAAAGTACTATAGCATTCATTTTTTTTAAAGAAAGAAAGAGAGGCTGGGGCCACTTTGTGATAGGGTAAACGCACCCATATGCCTCTGTAGATCCTAAAGACATCACCGGCTTTCAAAAAAGACATCATTGGTGACGTTGAAATAACAATATTAACACTATTATTGATAATCATAACAGCAGTAACCAGGGGGCTAATGTTTTTGGCCTGGGGCTGTGTGAGTCATTTTACTTGTATTGTCTTATTTAATTCTCACAGTGCAAATGGTACTGCTACTGTCCTCGTATTACAAGGTAGCAAGAGTAACTTAGAGAGGTTAATTAACTTGGCCAAGGTTACACAGTTGGAAAATTATGTAACTGGAATACAAACCCAGGCAGTGTAGCTCTACCCGTCCTTTAACAAATACTCTGTACACCCTAGTAACCTCCAAGTGTAGGTTATGATGAAAT
The DNA here is from genome assembly GCA_963574415.1 of Tarsius wallacei. Classification (NCBI taxonomy): domain Eukaryota; kingdom Metazoa; phylum Chordata; class Mammalia; order Primates; family Tarsiidae; genus Tarsius; species Tarsius wallacei. The sequence goes on from CAUYQG010149416.1 coordinate 10,397, forward strand.
CCTGTTCAGGAAACCCTTTTACCAACACAACGAAATGTACATTTTTGCATTCAAAAATACTAACAGAGAAAAACAGAATTGAGTGTCCGTTGCCTCTGAAGTCTTGTGGGGGAATACTGCTTTCTCCAACAATGTGGTCCAAGTGAGACATTATTATACATTTTAAGTAAAATAAAAAAGATGGGATGGCTCGTTCCCATCTCCCGCCCCCCCCCCCAAGTGTGTTTTCTTTCTCCTCTGGAAACTTGGAAGGGCACAGGGTTGCACATCTCTGAAAGACATTCAGTTTGCCTTCTGCTCTAGAACTTGAAGCAATTTCATTAGTGCTCTCCTTGATTTGCGTTGGACTTAGTGCGCTTCCCACGGGCCATTCATTATCACAGCCCTGGCCCTGCTGCAGGAGAAAGTGAAGGGCAGCTAGAGGTGCCGTTGGTAAAAGCACGCTCCCCAGGGCTGTAGAAAATTGCTGTGAAGCGGCTTCCAACGGCATCAGTTCTTGAAAAGGGGGCCATCGTAAGACCAACAACCCTTCCTACGTGCCCCCAGAGCCATCCACTCAGGTTAATGTCTCAGGGTGGCATATGGTGGAAATGGAGCATTAAGTTGGGAGTGGTGACACTTGACACTGTCACTATTTGTATGACCTTGGGAAAATTATCGAACCTCTCTGGGTCTCAGCTTCCACAACTGCAAAAGTGGAGATCAAAAGATATCACATATGCAAAGCAATTCACGTCATGTTTCTTCACAAGCAAAGGGAGCTGCTGTTATTGGTGGTGTTGTTCATCATTTTTTTGAGTTCAAATGAGAAAAACCAGACTCAAACTATCTTGAGCCAGAATGGGAATTAATGGGCTCATGTAACTAGAAAGTTCAAGGGGAAGATCAGACTCTAGGAAGGGCCCGATCTGGGAGGTCACAGAGTTTCTGTGTTGGCCTTTCTTTGTTCACAGGCAGTTCTTCTCCAACTAGCAGTTTAAGGGAAACAGTTCAACTTTTTTCTACGCGAATCCTTAAAAAGATACTCATTGGCTCAAGTTGGGTCATGTGACACCCCATTCCCACTCTGCACCAGTAACTGTCTGTGGGAGAGGCTGGGGTATAGTACACCTAGTGGCAGGACTGGGTCTTGTGGAACACATAGTAGATTTTAAAATATACATTATTGTATTATGAGTAGATAGAATTTAGGTAGGCTGAGCTGAGATGAAGACAGATGTACAGTTATTTCAGGAAGATTGGAACAAAGTATAAGGGGTAGGAATTGGCCTGATGTGTTCAAAGATTAGTAAAATGATACATGGTTGGAATAGATAGTTCATACTGGGAGGTTGGAAGATATAAGGTAGAAGAGAGAGAATATGGGTGGCAAGGGCCTTGGTGTGGGCTGGGGTTTGGCTGTTATTCACTAGATAATGAAGAGTTGTTGAGGGTTTCATGCCAAGGAGGTATAATAGTAACAGCGACAACTAGCATTTGTAAGCACTATTTCATTGACCAGTGACTGTCGTAATGGTGGTTTGGCCTCACAACAGCCCTGTGAGGCAGGGCTTGGCTGTCTTTTATGGATTAAAAAATGTTGACTCTGTGATGTGAGGGGCCAAGTTCTTTGATAACCAGAGTCACAGAGCTGGGAAGTGGACTTGAGTCTCTGCACACCCAATCGTATACTCTGGGTGAGGAACATGGCGGGTTGGGGTGTGAACTGACAGCAGCATGCATCAATCATTCATTCATTCCATGAATCATTATTCAGTGCCACCTAAGGAAAAGCAGTAGACTCACTCACTGCCACAGTGACTTTGGATCTCAGGGAAGTGAAGACCATGATGGATTGTGGCAGGCTCCTGGATTTTGGATGCTTCCAGATAAACAAGGCTGAGCCCAGCACTGAACTGCAGAGAGGCCCCAGTTACTGAACACCGTATCCCCTATTTTGTAGCAGTTATGCCTTGAGTGCCAGTGAGTCTTGGATGGGGGTGGTAGACATTTCCATCTTTTTCTGATCATGAAGATTTTTCCTATACTGTAGGTGTGGCATGCTGGATCCCTTGTAGCCCGGTTAGGAAACTGGTAATCAAGAGTAATTTGCCTTTAAGCACAAGCTAGTACAACATGTCACTTTTAAAATAAAACACATTCATTTACAGAATGACTATTTTATGGTGAAGAGCAGCCTGTCTAAATGAGAGGAATTAAAGGCCAATGGTCAAGTCCTCTGCATTATTCACACTACACTCCTCAATAAATCACAATTGCTGACACTGCAGGTTGGCACTCACTTAAGTAGCGCTGTGTTGGTTAAGGGTGATGTGTGCTGACATGACCTCTGTTTGCATGCAACATGCTCTGTGGAGAACTACCTCCTAAAAGCTGCACAGATCTCTTGGCTGTAAACCCAAGTACCTTGTGCACTGTTAAACGAGGTGCAGATTGAGCCTGGCCTGCAGTTGTAGTCTTCATTCCAGGCAGCCTTTTTAAGAGAAGTGAAGCTTGACTAGTGGTGGTATTTGGCATTCAGACCTACAGCCCTCTGAAGACCTGATTTTTAAGTATTTCTGTTACCACCAGGTTTTCAGAACAGAGGCAAGACTACAGAAGGTGGGAAGCACTCATGAATGAGCCCATTGGCACCTTGGGTCTTGAGAAGCTGTCTTGATGGACAGAGTTGTACACACCAGGGTGTGTCCTTGTGTTACTGCATGAGCAGTGTCAGCATGAGCACCACTTTACTGTTTGTAAAGTACTCTGGTCTCTCCAAATAGAAAGGGAGACCACAGAAGCTGTCACTGTCTCATTTCCCTTGGTAGGAATGATAGAGGGGAAGATGCATATTTTAAAGGTTGTCAGTGTGTTGATCTGCGAAGCACTGGGCTTGACTAAAATGGTTTTGACACAGCCAAAGAAATACAATAGTGAGTCTTCTGCTGTCCTGGGACACATCTAAGTGAACGAGAAAGGGGCTGGCTGTGTGGTCGTGTCATCTTCCCATTTCACTTTTCACTCTCAGCTATTTGTGTGCCCTTGATCAGAATGGATTTCTACTTCTTTTTACTACAAGGAGAGAGACAGTAGCATGGATGTCTTTTCTTTTAAAAATATCCATGTGTGAGATAGTAATATGGGTAATAATTATTGGGGGTACCATTTTTTTCTGGTACATACACTGTCAAGAGTAGTACCCAGAATTTCTGTGTGGTGTTTTCATCCTGCATGATGGTTGTACCAGGCAAGTACAGCTAAACCCATTTTTAGGTGAGGAAGCCAGTTCAGAGCTTTGCCCAAACCCATGGTGGCAGGGACAGCATTTCAACAAAAGTCTCACCACTCTAAAGATTACCTTGTTTCCAATACACATCATGGCATCCCACATGAAAACTCAAGTGCACCAAATATCTCTGTGAGGCATTTAGTCTTAGTTTATAGACCATTAATTTCTCAGCTGAAGGGCTAAGAATCTTAACTTATGAGCAACTGAAGATCAATCAAGTGAGTGTGTTTTTAAGGAAAACCAGTGGGAAAATAAGATTCATGTATACAAGCACAAGTATTTGCGTCTTACATATATTATACATACAATTTCACACACACACATACAAGCATTCCATAATCTACCCATGGGGAGATATGTAGGTTCGTCTTTGAATTCTTTATGTAACTTATCTCTGTGGTCTTGTTTTTCACAAAAGCATCTTCTGATGATTAAAGGTAGGCTCACCTTATGCATGAGATGTCTCTATAAAGTTCATGTCAGTTTAGTTTCTACATGGCATCATGCTACCCATATGCAATGTAAAGCACTCAATTTTATGGAACTGATTTGGTGTCCCTTTTGTTCATGGGAAAATATCCCTTGTAAGGCAAGATTTTATACCCTCTTTTGGTGTGTTTCCTAATTTTAGGTCTGAGCACAACGATGTACATAAAGCATGACATGTTGATTTTTTTTTCTGGATCAAATACTAATTGATAGAGAAAAGTCATTGATATATGTGAGAATCAGCCCCAACAGGCTTCTGGGGTTTGAAGAACAGATTAACTTAAACATGTATTATGAACTTCACTTCAACCAATAGATATAAATCTCACTGCAATATTTCCCATAGGATAGGCATACGTTAATTTTTTCATCCTTGTTGATAAACATGTTGGGTGCTTGCAGATTGGTGTTGGTGTGTTCCATGATAAATACTGCTGGGATCCTTATGCATGTTCATTGCATCTTTAGTGTCAGGGCCCCATTTAGACCACAGCTCTCCTTCTTGCTGGGATGTTGACGCTGTGCTGGCTTCTCAGGGCACCTTCTTCTGCTGTCCTCTGAATCATCTACTATAGAGCTGCTGGGTGTTGGAAAACCAGATTAGCAGGCAGGAGAAGATCCTCTCCAAAATAAGAGTCCTTGGCTTCTCAGGGGGAACCAGCGAAAAGAGTCCCTGCACGCGGACACAGTATATTATTTATGTCTTTCTCCTTTTATGTGCTCCATTATTATACCATTAACCCTAGGAAGGCAAAGAGCATCTCACATCCATTTTTAAATCTTTTATAACATCTAGCATGGATGTAAAAATTCATCTATTCAGGGAACATTTAAGGATTGTGTTAAACACTGAAGAGTCAAAGATTAAGCAGATGTACTTTTTAGCCTGGCTGAGTTGCCACTTACCGCCCAGGAAGTCAGTGAGAGAAGCAGGGCTCTTTGCTCTTGTATTCTCTGGTCTTGTTTTCTTTCCCCAGGGCTGTGGAGGTTTTCATCTTGTTCTAGAAAACCTGGGGCTAAATGAGTAGGGCTTTGGTTTTGATGAGCTCATACATTTTTCTCTTTTTCAGTGAGTACTCCGATTATTGGCTCATCATATTGAGCGTGGGGGTCAGGCTTTTTCACCTCGGTCGCTCATAGGTTAGGAGAGGATGTTCTACTTCATTCACGGTGTTTTGAGCTGCTTGAGGGACTCTCCTGGAGAAACATGTGGCCTTGTGTGATTTTGAGCTGCCCATTGGCTGTCCAAGGATGAAGAGGAACTGTGGAGTGGGGCCACCTTTATTATCGCTTTCTCCCCATGGTGGACCCATGTCTTGAAAGACTTTGATCATCCAGCTGTATTTTGATTTTTGATTATTTATTTAAATACATTATTATTTATATAATTAATGATTGTTTCCCAATTGTTATTATTCAGGCAAAGTGAGGTGGATCCTGTCAAAGCAAGTGGCTGATTATGGTCCCAGCCAAGAGATTTGGAATACCTTGTGCTATTGTGATGAAAGCAGATATACATTTTCTGTCACAATTTTTAAAATATTCCATCGAATTTTGCAGAACTTATTAGGGCTTGGTTTCTTGGGTTGAGCATTGCTGCCCTGGGATAACAATCAGCAACCCAGGACCCATGTCAGACTTGGGCCATCTACCATCTGTTTTTGTGAATAAAGTTTTATTGGAACACAGACACATCTCATATAACATGTACCAAGTGAAAAACATATTGCATACAACATGGAACAGTGCCAGACACATCTCATACAACATGTACCAAGTTAAAAACACATTTCATATGATGTGTGCAACAGTGCCAGACACATCTCTTACAGTAGCACCCGGTTATGAACACATCGAATACAATGTGGAACAGTGGCAAACACATCCCTTGCAACATGCACCCAGCTGTGAACACATGGAATACAAACGTGCAACGGTGACAGACACATAAGCTGTGGGGAGAAGGCACCACTCAGAGCCTGTCGGGATCCTTGTGTGGGGCAGAGAAGAAGGGTCTCCTAGGCCTGAGGCAGGGTGTTCGGGGCTGCCCGAGGGGAGGGTTGGATAGAGGATGTTGGGGACCTCCTTTAAATTCCTGCCTTAGGAGCAGCGCAGAAAGAAGTAGAAACATTCACAGAGCCAGACTTTGGGCAGTTCTGTCCTCTCCCTTACAAATTGTTCTCCAGAGCCCCCCGGGGTGCTTCTGGGGAAGCAACCAGATAAACAGCAGCCCTTGCCAACAGTACAGGCTTGTAAACTTTTTTCCCTTCCTTTTTATGCCTGTGGTGATAAACATATGCTTTGAAGCATGAGATTTGATTATCCTGTCTTAGCGCTTATAAATACAAATGTGATTAATGGTCATAAAAAACTGGTTGACAGTGTAAGACTAATTCTCAGCAAAGTAGCCCTGCACTGTTTTTGGTGGAAGAGGCTGCTTCTCACAGAGGCCTATGGGACAGTGTGAATGACGCAGGCCCCCTTCCCATCCCAAAGTGACCCCTCTTCCTAATCTTGGTTTGACCCTTCCATCACCCCGCCCTTCCCTCAGAGGCCCTTGCTCCTTGATAATTAAAATGGGTGGATTCTCCCCTGGAGGGGTGAGTATCCAGTGTCTTTGTCATGCAGTTAAGAGTCCCCAGCTCTGTAGAAAGGCGTTTGGCTGCTAGCTCCCTTCCCCACTCGGCCTGGCGGGCCGCCTGCACATGTTGGGGAACAACACAACCTAGATCTGGACAATTTGTATTTTGGTGGTGACGGGGATATTCTCTCTCTCTCCCTCTGTCATTTTACATTAAGGACCTGCCACTAATAAAACTAATTAATAACTGCTGGCTCGATGCAGAATAGCTGGACTTCTTAAACCTGGCAGACTGCCACCGCTGTTTTTGAAAGGAGCACTTCATCTTTGTCATGGACAGGATGAATATTTCTCCACACTTCTAATTGGACAAAGTGCCTTTCAAACTCACTGGCATTTCAGAGAGAGCAGATAAGTAGTCAGTGTGCTCTCCAGGTACAATCACCTCTCAGCTGCCTCCAAGATGGGGTGCCAGATCCCAAGAGAAGTCAGCACCGAGGGATCTGAACTATCTTTTCTGTAGTGACTCCTTCTGACGTCACCTCTGACCTCTGACCCCAGACAGAGGGATACTGAAGGGCCAAGGCTTCACAAGAGCTCACCAGACCCACAGTAGGAAGGGGTGGTTCTTGTGTTTGAAGAGCAGCGTATCTAACTGGCAGGAATGGGGGGCCTAGTGGAAGATACAGATTTTTCTAGACTCTCCCTAGTCCTTCGGAGTCTGAACCCAAGGGTGAGTGTGCTGTTCTAGGAGCTATGGGCCAGGATGAACTTGTGATCTAATAAAAAACACGACGCAGACACACATGCCCACAGATACTTAATGATAGGAGTGAAAGAATTCGATTCAACAAACAAACTGTGTTTTGCAGACAATTCACAAATGTGCAATTCTCCACGTTCGAGGAGGGGCCAGCCACAGAGAAGACTTTAGTACTGAGTACTGAATAATTCGCTGTGTTTTCCCTGGAGTGAAGGTTAACCAGTATGACTTTAGAGCTGGGTGGTAAAGGATGGCAGGGAGTTTATTGGGTAAAGAAAGAGGGCAAGGCATTCCATGGAAGAGGAATGGTAGCAACGCATGTGGTCTTGGTCTGGGCATTTCCAGTTGCTTGTGTGCTGAGAGTTCAGAGAAAAGGGAGCGACTGTGGGTCACCCCTCGCCCCCTCCCCCACAATCAGACAATCAGAGCCATGATCAAGAGTTGAGATTAGGTAGAGCCTGAGGTGCAGATAGGGATGGCCTGGAATTAGGGAAACCAATGTAGTCCTTGCCATAATTCAGGAGATGGAAAAGGCTAGGATTTGAGTCCTGCCACTGAATGGAGCCGAGTTGTCATTTGGGTTATGTCAACTTTTGCACGATGAACAACTTGAGGTTTTTACTTGGATGTGGGTGCTAAGAGAGAGAGTCCAGTGACTGATGAGGCTAAGGTTTCTAGTTTGGGGACCAGTAAGACAGCCATGCAGCTAACCAAAAATTTAGGAGCCATCATGAGGCTTATGCGCCAGTGTCAAGGGCAATCAAGGAAAAGCACTCTGATGACAGAGTTGGCAGAGATGAGGTTTCTGATGAGAACATTCTGGGAAGACTTCACTTCTTTTTTATACTTGAGTAAGCCAATGTCACTAGAGATCCTGCCAGTCTGGTTGCCTAAATTCATTTCCTATGCATTGAGCATTAATGTTCACAGGGGGAAAAAAAAGATATGATCAACAGGTCTGGAGGCTAAATATCATTTAGTTTGCAGCAGAAGAAGCTCAGTAAGATTGAGCATCAGCAGATAATCACTTCATGCTTTCTCGGTATGCTGAGGCTTCATTGACAGAGGAACATGCCAAACCCACAAGCCCAGTGTGGCAATGCAAAGGACCTGCGATGGCTTTGCAGCCTGTGTTCATTTGTCCCAGGTTGCACCTGCCTGTCTCACGCCTCTGCCACCTTGGTAAGTTCTGGGGTAGTAGGAGCCAGAGACTAGTGATAACCGTCCTTCTTTGATTCAGCAAGCCTTTCTTGGATGACTGACTGCATGCCAAGTACTCTCCTAGGGGCTGAGGATACATGATAAATAAAGCAGAGTTGCTGCTCTCAAGGAGCTCCTGTTATAGTCAGAGAGATAGATGTGTACATAGATAATTAAAATCGAGTATTACAAGTACTGAAACAGAATTACATGCCAGGTGCATAGGTACCACAGAGCAGGAAGTGATTCATTTTAAGGAGGACTTATCTGAGGGGGAGGTTGAGGGGTATCCAGGGGAGGCTTCCTGGAGAAGGTAATGAAATACGTAAAGTTTGGAAAGATGATTGGACATCTTTTTTAGATTGAGAAGGAGATGAGAGCAGTCTAGGTAAAGGGCATGGGGAAATTTGAAGAGCTTTTGCCTCTTAGTGTTTAGTGTGTCAGGACAATGTGCCATGTTGGATGCTGTGAAGAGAGAGAAACGGGGTTGCAAACGCAGCTTGTATGTTTTATGGAATGGGAAGATGGGGAAACAGAGCAGGATGCATACAGCACATTCATGGGAAGCGGGTGCCTTCCTACCAACAGCTGTTACAGAGATGTGCTTGTGAGTTCTGTGGATGTGGTAGCTGGCTTCTTCACGAACTGGCTGTGTTGGCTCAGCTGCAGATGAGCAGGTCACTGTGTTAGGGCAGAAGGGTGTGGGAGCATCCGGGAACCCTCCTCTTCTTTGTGCATGCAGAGATGGGACAGGATTGGACTTGGCATGTGTGTCTGACAGAATTGCAGGGAAGAGAGGTATGAAAGGGGGACATGGGGCTATTGGAGGTAATGCATTCATTCAAGTAGCAGAGTTTTTAATTGAGCATTTACTTTGTGGAAGAACACAGGACTAGGTGCTCTTAGCAGTGATGCAGTGCCTCCCCTGGTCTCCGCCATTAAAATGTTACCATTTTTTAAAAAGAGAAATACACAACTAATCAGAATAAATGAGGAAAAAATAACTTGTACAAACTGCTTCTGAAAGAGAGGGATAGTGATTCTAAGAAGGAGTTGAAATGAGGGAAAGTCTTCAGCTCTGTCCCCTGCCCATTCATGAACCACTTTTTTTTTTTTCTTTTTAAATTTTGGAATAATTTTTAGACTTGCAGAACAGTTGCAAAGATAGTATACTCTTTATCCAGCTTTCCCCAAAGTTAACATCCCCATAATCATGGTACAGCTGTCAAAACTAAGAAGTTAGCATTGGCACTGCAGACCTTACTGGATTTCACCCATCTTTCTGCCACTGTCTTTTCTCTCTTCCACGATCCCATGTAGCATTTAGTTATCTTGCCTATTTAGTCTTCTCCAGCCTGTGACAGTTCCTTGGTTTTCCTTATTTCTGATGATCTTGACCCCTGTGAAGAGAACTAATCAGGTACCTTATAGAAGATCCCCGTTTTGGGTTGTCTGGTGTTTTCTCCTGGTTAAATGGAGGACATGAATTTTGGGGAAGAACACCACAGAGGTGAAGTGCCCTTCATAATACATCACATCATCAGTGCATCGTGTCATGACATCGGCTATCCCATTTCTGGTGATGTGCTCCTCAACCCCGTAGTCAAGGTGGCGTCTGCCAGGCGTCTCCAATCTAAAGTCAGTGCTTCCCTTTGTAATTAACAAATACTTTGAAGAGACACTTTGAGGCTGGAAAAATATTTTGCTGTTCCTTAAATGTGCACGCAGGCCACTTTTCTAGCCTGTCCCTTGGTTCATTGTAACCTGCTTCCTACTAGAAACGGCACGACTGCTTAATATGATGCTCTGTCTTCCGTCTTTCCGTAGTTGGCTCAAGGGAAAAAACACACACTCCATGGATGTTTCTGGGTGATGGTGGCAGGTGTAAAGCATTGCTTTTATTTATGTACAGAGGAAATGGTGCTCAAGGCTAGTAGTTCATCCAAATAGACATTTCTGAGTGAACATCTGTACTTCTTTCCTTTGGAATCATGGAAGCAGCAGAACTGGTGGAAGGAAAGCCTGAGGACTGGTCTGTTTCTGAAAGAGCTGAGCTGTGTGACTACAGATAAGGAACTTGAGTTCTCTGGGCCTCAGTTTTCCAAAAATGGATGAGATAAGGTTAGTCAGTTTCCAGAGTGACTTTCATCTGTAACGTTCTGTGGTTCCATGGTGAGACTTCCCTCTGAGCTAAACTCTACCTCTAATGAGGAACACTGAGTTACCATAGGATAAAGAGAGCAGATATGAAGAATGTCTGGGTGTTATGTGGCCTTGGAGTCTCGGATAATTGAGACATCCAGTAAGGGTGGTTTGAAATCAGACTAATGAATGAGAAATAAATTGCTGTTTTCAAAGTCTAACAAAAGGATACACATCCAATTATATTGAAAGGTTGTAAGGATAGACAAGCTCTTTGTGCTTCAAGACCTTTCCTCTCTGTAGCTTTTCATAAGAGTAGATTGCCTTTAGTTACTCAATCTCAGATTTCCATTCAAGTGCTACTGGTATTTCTCTTTTCTTTTGGAGTATGCAGACTTCTCTCTCATATTAGATTCTGGGCAACATCTTAATTCTTACCATATGGCCATATCCTTAAAGCTGAACATGGAAATGACCTACTTTACCCCTTTTTTTTTTTTTTACCCAAAGCTAGGCATACAAATTATTTCTTTGCTCTGTTAATGAAAATGCTTGTTCTTTGCTGATGGGCATGCCACTTAAAAGGTGGCAAGAAAGTCTGGTTGATTTTGGAGCATGAATTTTCAACCTCCTTTGACATCACATGAGCATTCCAGATTGTCATATTTCTTCCTTTCTGGTCCTTTTCTGCTAATTGGCTCTTTTTTACTTTAGTACTGCTTTTTGCCTTGTGAGTTTTTACCTTAGTTTAATTTATCTTTTGAAATCCTTGCCTATACCGTTCACAATTTGTATCTTTTCAGAAGGATGAAAAGAGCTAAACGTTCTTCCAGGGGATATGTTTTTAGGAGAGAGTTCTCTTTAATTGGCCTCCATTCATTCTCAAACATGGCAAGACTAACTCAAGATACATGTGTGAATTTCTGGCTTGGCTGGAAACAGATGGAATGTCACCATTCCCTTAGTATTCTTTAGCATTTTTACTTAATTCTGGTGATAAAATGATGGACTGGAGTTTGTGTGGATTTTTAAAGTGGCTACCATGTTTTGACAGCATGCTGGGTGCAAGAACATCAAGTTGGAAAAGGCATGCCCTCAAGGTGTTCATGGTCTAGTAAGGGAGAAGATGAAAATGAAGACTTTCAATAGAATGTGCTATGCACTGCCAAAGACACAGGTACAACACACAGAGGTAAGGCAGAGGAAGGAACCTCTCATCTCCTTTGAAAAAGGAGGATTCAAGAAAAGCTTTTTGGAGGAGGTGTTGTCCAAAGTGGGTTTTACAAGATGAATCACATAGTGCCAGGAAGAAAATTGGAAGAAGGACATGAACACTATAGCCATGAAGTACGAGTTAACTAATTGGTCCACACAGATGACCTTATGACCTGGTAAGGTTATAAGCACTGCATCGAGTTGGATGTTGCATAGTTTAATTAGCCTGTGTATTAAGTGTCATAAAACCCTTTAGGAGGACACACTTTCTAAGTTCATACAAGTTAGTGTTTCTCTGAAATGAGAAATAAGTAGCGATAGCTTAAAGGGATCCCATTGAAAATCAGAATCTATTGGTACCAATACCTACCTGGATCCTCTCTTTGCTTGTCTTTAAACCATACTTACCTAGCATCATTAATGCAATCACTGTTACCCTGCAGTTTAGTCTGCTTGTCATCTTTTTTGTTTATAATGTATTAGCAGGTATGGAGGACCCGAAATTGGTCATCTGAGGGTTTTTACTGACCATGTCCATTTATTGAACTCTGGAGTCTTGTGCAAGTTTAAGATCATTATTAAAACCCTTTCATCAACCATCTGAACATTTACCACACCTTTACTGTATGTCAAGTATTATGCTAAAATTAAAAATTATTTAAATAATTTTCAACATGTATTAACATTAAACAATGGATTAGATATACCAAGACATTTTCATCCCATGGAAAAAAGATATTTCAGAAGTGTGTGTTGTTTATTTTTATATAAATTAATAAATTATATTTAATTTTATATACATTAATATGATATTAGTAAGTTATTAATAAAATTAATGAACTATTAAAATTAATAATGATTGAGGCTTTTAAAGAGCTTTTGTTTATGTGAAATATATTTTTTGATATTTACCATTTTAGAACTAAAAATGGAGAACATTAAAAAATATATATATTTATTTAAAAATAACGACAAACCCATTGCATTTCAACATAAATAATATACTGTAATGAAAAAATGAACTATTAATATGTTCCAAAACAAAAATGGTTAGGAGAGTGGAATTATTTTTTTTTTCTTGCAAATCTCCTTTATGTCTGGCTTACTAGAAGACAGCTGGATTCTCAACTCTGCTTCCACATTCAATCTATGTTATATCACACATCATGTAACCCCTGGAAAACTCTACTTCTTGTCATGAGTATTGTTATGAAAATCATTTTGGCTTCATGGGTTCCCTTCGAAGAGTCTCAGTGATGCCCAAAGGACCCTGGACCACACTTGTGGGAACTGCTGTGCTAAATGGTGTCCTGCTCTCCATGGAATGGAGACACGAGAGCGTGGAGGTGGCTTGAACAGAACTCAAGGAGGCAGAGCTGCGGGCTGAGGTTTTCCAGTCTTACCATCTCCCAACACATTAAGCCGCACATGGCACATGTGACTGTGTCCAGTTAGGTCTGAATCCACATAAGAAAAAACACCGCATGTGTTTAGGTTTTCTTAGTACCAAAAGAAAATCCTGTAGATGAGAGAGGTTGATTAAATAATGGATTAGGTATACCAAGATGTTTTCATCCCATGAAAAAGGATATTTCAGAAGCATGTGTAGTTTATTTTATCTATCTGTTTATTTATTTTTATTTTAAAGATGTGGGGCACAATTCAGGGTTAGGTATACAAATGATCATTGTACAGGTAAAGTTCTGGCCTCCCTTTGGTCTCCACTTCACCTGGTTGAGATCAGGTACCCTTATTGATGAGGTGTCCCTCCCCCTTCTCTCCCCTGGCAGTGTCTCGCTACTGCCAATACCTTTCTTATAGTATTATGGTAAATGTACAGGGTCCGCTTATGAGTGAGAACATGTGGTACTCAGTTCCTTGTCTCTGTGATAGATCACTGAATACGATGGACTCTAAAATGCATGTGTAGTTTATACAGTTAGCTATTCAAGGGCTGTGCCATTGGTGTGATGTTTCTATTTGTTGCACAGTTGTCTCTTGAGAGATGGTTGCTGTAGGCTGATTTTCTATTTTAACTAATTCACAAACTTTTTCCCTCTATTTAGTTTTCTTGTGTGTGTGTGTATATTGAAAAAAAGGTCATAATCGTTCATAGTTTCTTCATATAGAGTATTTTTTTATTTTTAAGAAGCATTTTGGGATGATGGTTTATTTTGAAGCTAAATTAATTAATCAAAATATCAAAAACCGTCTCCTCTGATACTTTAGAAATGTTTTAATAGGCACAGCACTACCAATATTTTCCAGTATTCCTGAAAGAAATGGGTATGAGTAGTCTAGATAAAATTGATATATTTACTTGTAGTCTTCCACTCATAAAATAGAATTTAAGCCTTTTCAGCTTCTATTTTGAAATATTTAGGGCAATGTATTTAAAATGTTTTAAAAGTTAACTGGGAAGAAAAGATGAAAGACTTTTAATTTCCTTGGACTCAAAAATTCAAGTTGCAAGCTTCTGTATTCAATTTTCTTTGCCTTCTGTTGGTTGATTTGGGATTTTTCTTGGCCTGGGATTGAATATTTTGTATCACTTTAGCAAAGTCAGGATGTAGCTAGCTTTCAAAGTAATAACTCAGATTTATAGTTGAATGGATTTAGAATCAAAGGATTTTGAAAAACACACATTAGGTTCATTGCTCTTTTTAAGAATCTGAATATTTTCAACACACTTTCCAGTGGAGCACTTTTTTTAAGGCTAAGAATAAGAAAATGGAAGGAAGTTTTTTCCCCTCCCTTCCTCATTCTTTTCTCCTTTTTTCTCTTTTCTTGATTCTCTCCATTCTTCCTTGTTTTTATTTTTTTAAGAAATTTCTTTATGCTTCTGCCCGACCTCTGCCCTGCCCAGATTTGTAGCACTCAAATGCCCATTAAAATGTACAAACAGTGATTTGATGGAAACTGGGCCCTGGTGCTGACAGCAGTGTTTTTCACATAGCTGGGAACATGTGTGCAACCACAAATTAGACTTTGGTTCAATTATTTGTAGTAATAATAAAATGATTTATAAAGTTCCCCTTTCAGAACAAAATCTGGATGTGCAGACTGCACAAATTGCAAACATATTCGAAGATGTAAAATGTCTAGGGTGAGAAACCCAAGCCTCTCAGTATTCCCAAAAACAGATTTCTGGAAGCGGAAGTTCCCAATAACCTGTCCTTCGAATTGCATTTTCCCTGAAGTGCCCATGTGCTCACTTGGATTCTGTAACCTTAACTCTGAGTGGCAAATCTTCCTCTTCTCTGTTGGAAGTAGCATTGTGTGTGAATGCTGAAAAGTCCTAGATTTAAAACCAGAACCGTCACTTCACAGAAGACACGTTATAAACACTGAATGGCCGTGTAGGGATTATGTCCTCGGTGTCTTTTAAATCTTCAACCACCAATATCCATGTAAGGCCAGCCAACCCTGTTCCCTTCTTCTTTGACATTCCCCTGCCCCCATTTAGGGGAGCAGGCATTCAATAAATGTGGGGGTGAGAAGTGTTGCATAGGCCAGCAACATGATCGTAAGAGATATGTAAAGCAGAAGCATTCATATTAAAAACTCTGCCCCTCTCGATAGTGTATAAATGCCAGCCATGATTTCAGTAACAACAATAATAATAGTTGCCATTTTTATTACATACTTATTGTATGCCCACCATCATGTTAGGCACTTTAGATGTATTATCTCACATAATGATGAATTACACAACTTTATAAGGTAAGTGATACTAGCTCCCCATTTTAAGGATGAAGAAGCTGTGGCTTGCTAAAGTTCACACAGCTGAGTAAGCAGCCTTTTAAGCAGTTGATTCCAATTATTTCATTTTCACCTGGGCATGGGGGTGTGCGACTGTGGTCCCAGCTACTCAGGAGGCTAAGGCAGGAGGATTGCTTGAGCCAAGGAGTTCAAGATCAACTTAGGTAACAAAGTAAGACCCCATCTCTAAAAAATAAAAATAATTTCTTTTTTGCTGATTGGCTTACTCCAAGGGCTGACCTGACATCTGCTGTAGAGGACATGGAAACTACTCTCTGAAAACCGAGTGACGCCCCCCCACCCCCATCTACTCCCATTTAGGAGACCAGGTTTTAATTTTGACTCATGTGAAACTAAATAAGTTAGAGGCTACTTCAAAGTCAGCAGATTTTATTACTTGAACGGCAGTAGGATGGTGTGCAGGAGGAACACCCGACCGTCTGGCTGTCTACTGAGAAGAGAATGTTTGCACACATTGTGCAGCCTCCTGACTGTGGTGTGTTGGGCAGCATTTAATAAGAAATAACTAGATCTACTTGGCCTCGGGATTTATTCAACACATGTTATTGACAAAAGTAAATAAATGTGTGTATATTCATTTTGGTTACAGAAAGAATGTGTGTACACATTTGTAGATACATAGGAATGCCTACGATGCCATTGAAGTCTGTAGAAGTCTGGGGTTCAAGAGGCACAAGAGGAAACTTTTTTTGTCCATTGTATATACCCTTATTGTTTAACTGTTGTCATGATCTGTCATATTTTCTTATGTGATTAAAAAGTAAAAATTAAAGAAAGGCAAGTCTGAATCAGGGAAAGAAGCCTAGGTCTGGGCCTTAGCTTAGTGGCTTATTAGCTGTGTGACCTGGGCAAACACCTAACTTTGGCGAGCCTCAGTTTCCCTATCAAGAGAAAGAGACCAAAGGTGGTCCCAAGTCGCTGTGGCCCTTCTGTTTTGCACAGCCTTGTGAGACTGCTTGCTCAGGCTTGGACTAGGAATGCAACTATTGCTTCCTAAATTTGAGCCTGGGGTTTTCAGGACCACGGACACAGCCCTCATGGCATCTTCAGCTGGATGTGCTGGCTGTGCCTACAAAGACTTTTGCCTGACGAGCCCTGTGCTCTAGGTCGGGTGAGTTCACATGCACAAAGCTGTGTCCTCTGAAATCATATTTTCTAGCTAGCCATAGCAGAGACCCAGGGACTTTCCTTCTTCCACTTGTACTTTGATATCATGTTTTAATACCCTGTATAATCATATAGATCTTCTTGTTAAAAAAAAAAAAAAAAAAAAAAAGCTGAGTAGTTAAGAATATGGGCTTTGCAGTCAGGCAAATTTGGGTTCAAATCCAAGCTTTGCTAGCTGTGCAACTGAGGGCAAGTTGTTTAACCTCTCTGAGCTCAACTTTTTCATCTAGAAAATAATGATAATACCACCTCAGAAGGCCATTATGAGGCTTAGAAATTATATACACAGGAGAAGGTTTTCATCCCTAGAACTCAGTAAGTGCTCAATAAATATTAGCTGGTAATCAGTAACATTCTCTTCCCCCAGGGAGCAGATGCAAGGTGAAAACGTGAGGTTGGATGGCTGAGCTTTGCTGGGACTTGGAATGGTAACATCAAACTCAAAAGTCATTTGCTCTGTTTCCGACGTGAGAGTGGTTGATAATTATGACAAGTACAAATATTAAACTCTTTTGTCAGACAGGCAGCTCTGATCGCAGTGATATACTAGTTCCTGAGGACCGTTTGTGTGTTGTTAATCCTGGATCACATTTTTAAGGGGAAAAGGAAACATTTTTTTTCTTCTTGTTGAATTTATGTTTGTGCCTTATCTCTCTTCCTCCCCCACTTCCCCCCTTTTTGCCAGTGGCATATGATGCCTGAAAGAGGAGAAATATTTTTCCAGGACAGTGACTACTCTTTCTCACCAGTGACAAATTAAACTGCTAATCCTTATGAAGGACTTTCTATGGCCAGTACTTGGCTAAGAGCTGGGAGAGCAAAGATTAGTAAGAACCTGACTTACTTTTAAGAGCTTACTGTCTACTGGGCGAGAGTAGGAACACCTCCCCGTAATAGAAGGTAGAATGGAAGCTGGGCGCCTTCAGGATGGGTGGGACAAGAGAGATTCTAACAGAAGTCAGCATGTAGGGTTTTCCATAGGAGGCTTTTGAGCCGGGTCTGGGAGGAAAGCACAAGGCATGCATTTCAGGTCAGGGAATGAGCACGAACCATAGCTCCAAGCTGAGAGAGTAGGTGGTGTGTCTGGCAAATGGTGAGTCACTGAAGGAGATTAGCGTTATAATGTCTGTGGATGGCCATGAACTGGGCGGAAATGACTCCCTAACTTCTTGCCAACAAAGGTCTCTTGGAGAGCTTGCTAAAAGCACAGATTCTCAGGCCTTGAACCTGTTGATTTAGTCTCAGTGTGTGCATGACATGATTCTGGAATATAGATCTGAAAAGAAGATCCAGTTTAAGAAGAGCCTTAAATGTCATTTGACTTTATTTTATCTGACTTTAATATAATATTTTATTTGACTTTAATATATTACTTTATTTTGACTTCAATGTATTATTTATGTAAGTAAATATTTTATTTAACATTATTTTAATATTTTATCTGACTTTAGCAAATTTACTTGAGTGCACTTTGACTTTATCTGACGTTTTATCTCAGAGCATCAGACAATTTTTTTTTTTTAAGTCAGAGTCTGACTCTGTCACCCAGGCTGGAGTGCAGTGGCACACTCACGGCCACTCCAGCGTTGACCCAATGGGCTCAGGCGATCCTTCCACCTCATCCTTCCAAGTAGCCAGAACTACAGGCATGCACTGCCACACCTGGCTAATTTTTTGATATTGTAGAGACGAGGTCTCACCATGTTGCCCAGGCTGGTCTCGAACCCTTGGGCTCAGGCAATCCTCTCGCCTCTGCCTCCCAAAGTGCTGGGATTACAGGCTTGAGCCATCATGCTCAGCCCAGACAGTATTTTTCTTTTTAAATTTTTTTTTCTTTTTTTCTTTTATTTTTATTTTTTGAGTTGGAGTCTCACTCCGTC
Source organism: Tarsius wallacei (assembly GCA_963574415.1). Classification (NCBI taxonomy): domain Eukaryota; kingdom Metazoa; phylum Chordata; class Mammalia; order Primates; family Tarsiidae; genus Tarsius; species Tarsius wallacei. The sequence goes on from CAUYQG010149416.1 coordinate 28,888, forward strand.
ACCCAGACTGGAGTGCAGTGGCCACTCCCAGCCACCGCAGCCTCGACCTGCTGGGCTCCGGCGATCCTTCCGCCTCAGCCTTCCGAGTAGCCGGAACTGCAGGCGCATGCTACCACGCCTGGCTAATTTTTTTGACAGTATTTTTAACTAGCTATTTCTGTGCAGGCCTAGAAGATTCACATTGCAAATGAAGTTCAGGTGGGTCTAGTTCAGTGGTTTCCAGTGTGAGGTCTAGGACTGGTAGGGAAACATGAAGTCTTGAATGGCCCCCCTGGAACTATCTGAGGTGTTTTGAGGATTCTAATGCAAGTTATGCATTTATCCTTCATAAGCATTCAACTCATTTACCTGGTTTTCTCTTTAGTCTGGAGCTATATGAACATGATACAGTGACATGGAGGAGCTCAGGTTGCACAGTGCAGTGGCTAAAAAGCATGGACTTTGGAGACAGAACTGACTTTTAGACTCATCTCACTATCTTCTAGCTGCCAGGTCTTGTGCAAGTTCCTTCACCTCTGTGATCCTGTTTCCCCATATGTAAAATGGGAATCACAGTCATAGGATTGAAGAAAGAATTCTGTGAGAATCCTTGTACAGTCTTTGGTATAAAGAAAATGTTTCCAGCCCAGGCAACATCGCAAGACCTTGTCTCTACAAAATTAAAAAAAAAAAAATTAGCTGGGGGCATAGTGTGTGCAGGCATAGCCCCATCTACTTGGGAGACTGAGGTGGGGGGATCACCTGAGCCCAGGAGGTTGCCGTGAGCCATAATTGTGCCACTGCACTCCAGCCTGGGTGACAGAGTGAGACTCCAGCTCAAAAAAAAGAAAAGAAAGAAAAGAAAATACTCAAAAAATGTTATTGGTATTAAGCTGTCTCATGGAAAATAATTATATATGACTATACCTAATTTTGTTTGGTAGCAAAAGCCAGGGATAATAACAATAAGGAAAGTCAAAAAACATGTAGAGTCTTCTCAAAGGACTTGTTTGGACACAGCACCTAAAGCAAAGAACAAAGACAAGCCTTTTCTTAGCTCCCCCGGTCTAGGATATATACTTCTTAGAAGACCCTTGGACTTCAGCTCATTTCAGTGTGATTTATCCTGGAAATGGTTATAATGGAAAATAATGGGAAACTACTTGTCGGGAGAACAATCAAATGAGAGCATGTATTTACTTTGGGCGATTCTCCCATTGTACTGCGTTCTATTGCCAAGAAGCTAAAAATAGTGGTGGTAAGCAGTCTGTGAATTAGTCCCTCTTGGGGTGGCAAGGGTCAACCAAAAGTGGAATTGTCCTTCCGGGTCCCTGAGAAATCCACTTTTTTCCCCTTGAACTCTGTCTTGAGAGCCTCTCTTTGAGCTTCTGTGGGCTAGTCTCCTGCAATCTTCATATATTGCCTGAGTTTCTCTCCTGTCTCGTCAATTCCTTAGACTTATTCTTGGCCTATATGAAACCAACCGATTTTAGATGACCTCGTGCTTTAAATATCCTATTTATAACCACTAATTTATGTTTTCATGATACTGCATGTAGCAGCTGGTCTTTGTGCCACCATAAGAGGGAGTAATGAAATGCATGGTATTTATATGGGTGGCTGAAGGGTTTGCATTTTGTGTATGGATTGCTATTGTAGGAAACATGTAAAATGGCAAAGGGGATTTTCTTCACTTGAAGATAAGCCCCAGTGCATTGAATATTCATCTGCTGTGTAAGAACACGATACCATCTTCTTGTTTCTTTACCCTTATTTTCTCATGGAAATATATTCAGATGTCTGTAATATGCATTGTTCTCTAAAAGTGCTCCTCACAGCAACTGGTCCCCTGAGCAGAACTTAAAATCTTCATCAGCAGCTGTTCCAGAATATGCTAATATGCATGCCCTTCAGCCTAGAGGGTCATATCTAAATAACACCACCAGAGCACGTATGAGAACTCGAACCCTGGCAAGCCCATGATTTCAAGCAGCAGGGCGAGGTGTCAAGGGCTGATGTCCCAAAGATCCTTTGCCCTCTGAAAAGAGTTGTTCCTCTCCCCGCTGCCTCATTTCCAGAGATGGCGTGTTGTGTCTTGTGTTGTATTGTATGGCTTGTCTGAATTGAAGAGACTGAGAAGACAAATGACTCGGGCCTCTTTGCTGAAGATGTGTCTAGTGAGCTCGAGTTCCTGGTGGGAGCCACCTGGAGGAAAGTGAGCAGTGTGTTACAGGTCACATCAGAGAGGTCACATCAGGGGGGTCACCCCGGCCCCTTGGCTGGGTAGTATTAGTCAGATGGCAAAGGCAGCTCTGTAGAAATCAAAGTAGAAAGAATGCGTGGGAACCGGTGAGCACTGACCCCACACTTCAGAGCAATTTAGTCCCCTCTAATGAACCTCTAATGAAGAGTGGTTCTCAAAGTGTGGGCCTGGGTGAGCAACCCCCTTCTCAAATGCAAACACAGACCACCTGAACTCTGGGGTGGGGCCAACCATCTGCCAGGCCAGGTGAGCCTGTCCAGGCTGAGAGCCATGGCTTCCAGAAGCTCTTACCCCTCTCATTGGGCTCGCTTGTTCCTAGCAAAATGACAAGGATGGAATTGACCACCCACTGTGTACCCATGGACGGGCATGGGACTGTGGAGGACTCGGAGTTGCAGCAACTTGCTTTTGCCTTGAAAGCCAAGGTGCCGGCTGGCGCAGGCAAGCCTGTATGGTTTTGATGATCAGAGTGTACATGAGCCAGTGCGTCGCCAAGTCCTGGTACCTGAAAAAAAGACAGGCTTGATTCTGGCAGAGGAGAGTTCAAATCCCGCCTTTTCTGGCCACTAGCTGAGTGACCTGAGCAAATCGTGTCACCTAAGTCTTACTGTTCTCACCTGTAAAACAGGACTGGAATATCTACCAAATGAGACAGCTGTGAAGGAGTGAAAGGACTGGTACTTGTGGGTGCCCGGTAAACATTTGTTTTTAAAAAGAACGGTGAGGATATGAAACTGTAAAAGGATGTCTCCGTGCACGATCCAGCCCTGATATGTCTTCCTTTCACTTTCATTAAAGTTTGAGCCAATGGCCTTGCTTTACCTAAGTAAGCATTAACAGCCATTTCTCTTATGACTGTTAACACAAGTATTGGCACATTGCTATAATAATAGCTGACATATTTGGAGCACTTACATGGTGTCAGGCATTGTGCTGAAAAGATTTGTATAGCCAGGCACATGGCTCATGCCTATAATCCCAGCACTTTGGGAGGTGGAGGTGAGAGGACTGCCTGAGTTCAGGTGTTCGTGAGCAGCATGGTGAGACCTCGTCTCTACAATAAATCATAAAATTAGCTGGATATGGTGGCACATGTCTGTAGTTCCAGCTAATTGGAATGCTGAGGCAGAAGAATCACCTGAGCACAGCAGGTCAAGGTTGTGGTGACTGTGAGTGTGCCACTGCACTCCAGCCTGGGCGACAGAGTGAGACTCCAACTCAAAAAGAAAAAAGAAAAAAGAAAAAAAAGAAAAGGTATGTGTTCTTTTTAAAAAATACATTCATAATGATTTTTTGAGGGAAGCGTGGGTGTCAAAATAATGACCCCATAAAGATGTCCACATCCTGCTCCTCAGAGCCTGTGAATATGTTACTTTGCATGGAAAGGGACTTTGCAGTGTAATTAGATTAGGACCTTGAGAAGGGAGGTGAGCCTGGATTGACTGGGGGGCCCCCGTGTAATCACAGGTCTTTATGAGAGGGAGGCAGGAGAGTCAGAATGAGAGGAGATTTGACAACAAAAACAGAGGATGCAGAGAGACACACACAGAGATTTGAAGATGCTACCCTGCTGACTTTGAAGAAAGAGCAGAGGAATGCAGGTGGCCTCCAAAAACAGGAAAAGGCATGAAAACACGTTTTCTTCTAGAGCTTCCAGAAGAAATACAAGCCTGCCAACTCCTTGATTCGAAGACTTCTGACCTCTAGAACAGTTAAGATCATACATTTGTTTGGTTTAAGCGATGCAGCATATGATAATTTGTTACAGCAGCAACAGGAAGCTAGGACAGGAAGTCTTCCTACTATACCAATGTGACAGATGAGGAAACGGGATTAGAAAGGCAAAGCAAGTCACCTCGGGTCACCCAGCGAGGAGGTAACCCAGCAGGTCACCACACTCATATCCAATTCTAGTGCCCACACTTAGTATTATGGTGATAAACACTGTTCCTCTGGGAGCAGATGTCCTGCATGGTTAGGGCTGCCTTCTGGGCATTCTTTTCACTTTTACCAACTGGTAGCATCCTCAGAAAGGCCCATTCTGGGATGCTTCTCAAGGAACTTCATAACTTGGTGATGAAATCAGATAACTTTTTCTTCCCCAGTGCTCTGTACCATTAATGTGAGCTGTTTCTCTTTTCCAAGTTTGCAGCGAAGGCAGTTGTTGGGAATGTTGTTGAAGGAAAAACAGGAAGTGGCTTCAGCCTCCTACACAGGTCAGTCAACTGCAGAAGATGAACCAAAAAAGGAATGCTTTTTTTTTTAAATGAAAATGGAAAAAGGCAAACAAACAAACAAACAAAAAATCCACCACCCATTAAGAAACACTATGGCCAAAAAAAGACTCCTAAGGCTGGAAAAAAGGCCCAGAGTGGACTGGCTCCTGGCCGTGGCATTCACTTCCCTTGTGAGGAAGGGGGACAGGGGAGATGCTGTTCTTGCCTGCACTCACCAAGGTTATCCTCTGCTAGGGAGACAAGGGCCCTGGAAAAGGAGAGGCAGAGCTGGCCACCAAGAGAGAATCTGTGGGCAGAGGATGCCAGGCAGAGAGGCATCGTCAGGACCACAACGAGCCAGGCTCCAGATGGATTGTTTTTGGCATCAAAGTCAACAGAGCCTGAAAGGAACCTTTCCTTCAAGCTATGTACAGGCTGCAGGAATGCATGGCCCAAGCTGGTGGTGGCAAAGTGAGGGGAGGCCCCATGCTGACTTCAGTTCAACAGATGCCTGAGGCCTGCAGGGGGCTCAGCCTGTGCTAGGGGATACCAGAGGGACAGCGGGAGGGTCTGGCCAGCCCTGGGACTTCTTATGCCCCAGCAGGAAGAAGACAGCAATTTCACAAATTCCTCTAAGGTGAGATCCAGCGGGGACAGAGGTGCAGGAAGGTAAAAAGAACAGTGAGACTTGAGGAGAGAGAGAAATCACATCACCTAAGTGGAAAGAAATGAATAACAATTGAGAGGTCATGCCGAGGCAGGTTCCAAGCTAGACACAATCACACAAATTATCTCATTTAGACTGTCAGAGACTCTGGGAGATAAGCTTTGCATCTTGTGTAGCTTGAGGCTCAGAGAGGTTAAATAACTTGCCCAAGCACAGCTAGTACCTGCCAGAGCCAGGACTGAAATGCAGTGTTTTGATTGCAAGCCCAGTGTACTGTCCACTGCACCCGGCAGACTCCTGAGGGAAATCATAAAATGCCTCGTGCTAGTTAATGACATGGAAAGATGTTCAAGCGGTGTAAGCTATGTGGATGAAGCAAGGAGGTTATGTGGTCTGGCTTTTATTAACACACACACACACACACACACACATATTTATTCTAAAAATATCAAGATGAATATATAATACAATATAATACCATCAAATAACTACCTCTGAATGTTGAAGTTGGGGATATTTTAAAAATCCTTCTTAAGCCGGGCTTGGTGGCTCAGCCTGTAATCCCGTGCCTTGGGAGGCTGAGGTGAGTGGATTGCCTGAGCCCGCGGGTTCGAGACCCACCTGGGCAACTTGGTGAGACCTCATCTCTACAATAAATCAAAAAATTAGCTGGATGTGGTAGCGCGCGCCTGTAGTTCCAGCTACTTGGAAGGCTGAGGCGGAAGGATCGCCAGAGCCCAGCAGGTTGAGGCTGCGGTGAC
>CAUYQG010149417.1:0-30113 GCA_963574415.1 Tarsius wallacei
GGGTGTGGTAGCACATGCCTGTAATTCCAGCTACTTGGAAGCCTGAGGCGGAAGGATCGCCAGAGCCCAGCAGGTCGAGGCTGTGGTGGCCGGGAGCGGCCACTGCACTCCAGTCTGGGCGACAGAGTGAGACTCCAACTCAAAAAAAATAAAAATAAAAAAATGACAAGCGTCACTGTGGTCTTATAAGAAATTTACACAACCACTACCCTAACTAGTCAGCAACTATCAACATTGAGGCAAGATTCTCCTCCAGCAAAATGATTACAACTCCTCGAAGACTCAGTTGGTTACTGACATTGTTTTAGCAATAAAGTATTTTTTAATTAAGGTAAGTTCATTGATTTTTAGACATAATGCTATTGCACATTTAGTTGAGTGAAGAGTGTAAACATAACTTTTATATGTACTGGAAAATCAAAACTTCCTGTGACTCGCTTTATTGAGATATTAACTTTATTGCTCTGGTCTGAAACCAAGCCTGCAATATCTCTGAGGCATTCCTATGCATAGAAAATATATGATTTTCTGCTATGTGGTGTGTGTGTACTTTTTTGTATACATATGGTATCATACTATATTTGTTGTCTGCAAATTGTATTTTTACTCAACAATTTGTTTTTGAGATTTGTCCATATTGGTTTGTGTAAACTAAATTCTTTGCTTTTAACTTCTGAATACCACTCCAGGAATAAATATAGCACATTTTATATATTGGGAACTATTCTAGATTCCACAGTTGCCTCTCAAATTAAGAAGCCTACGGAGGGGTGTCTGAGTCATATACTGGGAAGGGTTACTCCCTAAAACTGAGATTTCCAATTCTTTAAGCAAGTTTCTCATTCTTGGCTGGGTTAAATGTTCTTCCTCCTTTGCCAGACCAGGTATATCCGGACAGGTGTCCTCATTCCCATCTCCTGCTTTCTAATTAGTCTGCTTAGCAGGAGGTCAAGGCAGAGGTCCTGTGCATACATATCTTGCAAATCCCAAGAGCATCCAGGAAACCAGCCTATTATTAATACCATGATAGACAAGTGTGGTCCTAAGAGGACATAGAATGATGCAGATGAACGCCCACCCCCACCCCACCTTAACTTTTCACTGTCTCCAGCCCAGTTGAACTGGTCTGAAATCAGACACCAAGAAATTGTTCAGAGCATGTTTTGAACCAAGTTAACTGAATCATAAAAAGGTAAATCACAGTCAACTGAACCGCCAGAATTAGCAATAGTTAATTAAATAGATTGTAAAGCACTTTTATTTGCAAAGTGCCCCGCCAGTGAGACAGAAGCTTAGGGATTAGCATCGGGTGAGCACAGAGTCTCCTTTGCAGAAAAACAGCCTTCATCTTTCAATTCGTGATGCCTTGAAATTTCTAATTTGAGGATTTGTGAAAAGATGCACAATCTGTTGCTTCATACAGTCCATGGCTGGAAATGATTGGGCCCATCTGCTCATTGGGGAATGACTTGAGTGTGCTTTCTTTAGTATTTTAATTTCAGGTGTAGGTGTTTAGAAAAGGCAGTTACTAAAATTAATTATATTGAGACATCATATGTAAACTTAAAAAGCCAAGCTGCATGGTTGGGCCATGCTGAGCAGTAATTCTGTCCAACAATCTCTGCAGAAAGTTCCGATGTACAGATATTTAAGACAGTAAGGCCTACCTTACTCCAGGGCCAAAGCGGGGAGAGGGACCAATGGGGCCACGACTATGAGCTATTTGTTGGTGGGATGAAGTTCTCCTCTGGTTTTCTCTGATCAGTCTTTGACCTTTGCTTTGTGGATTTCTGTATACCTGGGGAAACGTACACCATGAAAAAGTGCCTTTGTGCACAGCAGTTTGAGTTCTCCCAGGAAATATCCAGTGACTATGTAAGCGGAAAAAGAAGGTTGATTCTCTTGGGTAATATATACTTTTTTCTAGTAGCTTGGGAATATATCGAGCAGCTAAATTTCATCTTTTTGCTTTTTTTGTACAAAAAATGATACTGAAGCCTATAACGCAATTTTACCTGACACCTATCATTGTCTTTCTAATTGTTCATTTTAATATATTAACTACCCTGATATTAAGAAGGGAGGACACATTTTAAAATGTATTTTATAATTAGCTCAGAATTTGGGGAAGAGAGTTTTAACAGAGGTATCGAAAGTTTAGAAGTGTAGTTGGTGAGGGTTTTCATTCTTTAATTAAAAGGCTTTTGTTTGCTTTCTTTATGTCAGACTGTATCAAATGCAAAGTTAGGGAAAACAAACATGGTCTTTGCCTTTCTGGAACTTTCAATCTCATGTGAGGCTCAGAAATAAATAATCATGCTGATCCATAGTAATTTTTAATTTTGGAAGTGCTTTTGGTTGCTACGAGCTACATCCCTGGGAGGAATGTCCTAGCCTAGAAATCAGGGAGTGCAGCCCATGGGATGCCTTTTTTGATGGAGATCTGGAGAGGGAATGGGATCCTTGTGGGCCAGAGCAGGTGGGTCAGCTGGTTGATGTGAGGAGCTTCCTCTGCAAGGCGCAATACATTCGAAGGCCTTGGGGACAAAGTGACTCAGTCCTTTGGGGAACTGAAAGTGGGCCCTTGTCACTGGAGAACAGAAAGAAAGGGCAGTTGGGAAGAGGGCAGGCCAGGAGCATAATGAGAGACCAACATGGCAGGGTAGGAGGTTGTACTGAAGTCCTTCTGAAGGCAAAGGGAAGTCACTGAAGCATTGTAAAGGATCATTTGGGTTGCAGAGTAAACAAGGACATGAGAGGCTGAGGAGAACAGTAACCAGACTACCGTATTTGTTAAGGAGAGAGTTAATTTACAGGACAAGCAGCATGCACATGCATTGAAGAACAAAGAGAGAATGAAAGCAAAAGAAAGAGACACACGGAGAAAGGGACAGTGTGTTTATGTGCTTGTGTGGTTACGTGCGTATGTGAATGATAGAGACAGACAGAAGGAGAGACAGACAGACACATACACACATATACTGATAGAGAGACAAGGGAGAGACAGAGGAGAGAGAGGGGAAGAACGGTATTGATAGAGAGAGCAAGAACTTAGTTAAAAAGCTTGGGGAGGATGAATATTAAAGTTAGTGCTGGTTATCCAATTCTGAGATAATCACAACTAATTCTTTAAAAGGTGTCCTCTTCCTATCAGGGTGGTAAACATGACAATATATGAAAAGAAGTATGTTGATAAGCTTCAAGTAAAATTGTTTATAGACTTTTCCGTCATTTTTCATGCAACATCAATGAAGTATAGCTGGTTCAAATCATGACTCTGCAGCTTTCTAACAATGTGAACTTGAGCGAGTTTCTGAAATCACTCACCCTCAATGTTCATATCCAGCTAGTACCAACAATCCCCTGTGAGCTGAATGAGATTACATATGTGAGGCACTCAGCACATTGCCTGCCCTTAACCTTTACTAACATTAACTACTATTATCGCTACTACTACTACTATAATTATCATGTCTATGTTAACAAAAAAAATGAATATATAGCTCTTTCATCTAGAAAAGCCAGGTACTTATTACATGTGGATATAAGTATTTTTATGTCATGTGAACTTCCTATGTCGTGAATTTTTTTGCCATATGCTCATACCTTACTTACATTTCTTCACGATTCTTTTCTTTTCAAAAAGATTAGTGGACATGAATAGTCTGTCTCCATCTTCTTATTGGACACTGGGATGGAGAGAAGAATGAATATGCTAAAACCAGATGGTACTTATTTGACATGTAAAAGGGCATTTTGAGACATTTTGTACTGATCTTTGAAGTGTAAAGTATGAATCTGGCTTAATTAATAAAATACAAAGTTAATAAAATACAAAGGAATGGGATGGAGAAAGGCTCTATACTGTTTTGGTGAAGTTCATGACCGGAAACCTGGTGGTATCCAGCACTTCTGCTAAAGTCACACCACAGCTCATGTTCTAAATAAAACATAAAATCCCTGTCAATTCCTACTATAAGAATGTAAGAGTTACCTCAGGGCTATGACTTTTCCAGGTTGTCTCTTTTCTATGTGTGTGAGTGTGGTGTGTATGTGTGTGTGTGTGTGTGTGTGTGTGTGTGTGTGTGTGTAAACTGGCTTCCTTCTCACCTCTAGCATCACAAATTAGGCATTCCCTAACAGAGACTCTCTCCTTACTTTGCCTAACCAAGTCCACAAGTTCTATAGTTAGTTACCTCTAGGCGGTGATGCCACAGTTTTAACTTTAAATAGACCTTGGCTTTAAATAGTCCTGAACTCAGAACTGCGTTTTCAAGTGTCTGTGAGTACCTTCTATTCAGTGTATAATGGATACTTTTGATCTAAAGGTCTATGTTGAAATCCTGTAGAAAGAATACTTACTTTGGAGAGGATCTGAGTATCAGTCTTACAGAATGACTCCCTAGCTTTGGGTAGTTACTTAATGTTTGGGATCTCATTTCCTTTAGATTGTAAGATCATAGGGTGCTTGACCCAGAATCAGGATCAGCCACAGCCTGGGTTTGTAAACATTTTATTGGAGCACAACCATATCCATCCGTTTATACAAAGTTGCCACAGAGACCAATGGCTGTAAATCCTAAAGTATTGACTATCTAGCTCTTTACTAAAAAAATTTGCTAACCCCTGGATTAGATCTTTAGTTTCCAAACTTCCCTTTTCTCATCCCACTCATCCATTTTTTCCTACCTCCCTCCTTCCTTTCCCTTCTTTTTTTCTTCCTCTCCTTCCTCTCCTCTCCTTCCTTCCTTCCTTCCTTCCTTCCTTCCTTCCTTCCTCTTTCCTTCCTTCTAACTGAAACTTTTCTCCAAACAATATAGCATATAGAGGCCCTGTGCAGAACACAGATAAAAGTAGGCCTCCACTATTTTGAAGGTTTGGATGTAAGAGTAGTTTTCAGTTTGAAAACCATTGGACTAAATTATTTTTAAAATTCCATAATTATAAGGATGTATGTAAAAATTCTGAATCCTGAGAGCTATTTGCAGGATTTAGCAAATAGTCAAGGGACAAAATGTGGTTTGATTTTCTCCTCTTTCTACATTTTCCCTTCCAGAAATGCCTTCCTCTGCTTTATTTTTATGTCTTGTTCCCAATCTCTTCCCAACACGCTTGCAGCTGTTTGGTGGCCCAGGAACCCTAGCTGGTGTACACACTTGGCCCTGCCCTTTGCAGCCATGTTTACCATTCCAGAACTTTCTGCACCTCTTCTCTGAAGGAGAAATTTCAGCTTGGTGTTCTCCCCTTGGTATCTGCTTTCTATTAAGTGACAGCTGGCTAATCAGATAAATTCAGCCTGTTAATTTTATAAAGACTGTTAATTTTTACTAATGACTTAATGAATTTATTCCTCCCAGGTAACACATTTGTATTTTAATCAGGGCTTTCTGGAGACTGTACCTTCATTAGCTCAGAGGAAGGACTCTAGTGGAGGGAATCCAGATAACATTTTGATAGTTGCAGAGGTATTTAGAGCAAGGGAAGTCTCTGGATGCTGCTCAAGTCATGCCACAAAGGGGGCTGGCTGTCCATTCTTCCTGTCATTTTGATTGACCCTGTCTTATATTTCATGCTCGTTTTGCTCACTCTAGTAGGCAGCCTTATAGGCTGTGCCATGCCTCTCCCACTGTGAGTTATGTCACCATAGGCATGTAGCATAGCACTCTTGGGCCTCAGACTCCTCATTTGTCCTTGGTAGAGCCACTGGGTATCAAATTAAATAACATGCACAAAAATGTGGCACATATTAGGGTCCCAGGAAATGTTTCTTATTTTTCCATTGACATGTAACCCAGCCCTCTTATGTTTAGGAGTAAGAAATCTTCATTTTAGTCATATTTAGAATTTGTTCATTGATTTGGAAGATAGGAATTTTTTTCCTCTTAATATTCTTTATCTCATTCTCAATAAATTACGTAGAAGAGATAATAACCGGAATCAAAGAAGTCCATAACTATAAGAGACATTGGAAAACATCTAATTTGCTTCCTTTATTTCTCAGACACACTGAGAGGTTAAATGGTGTATTCCGGGTCTCTGTGTGTCTAGTTAGCAGCAAATCTAGAGCTAGAAACCAGGCCTCCCAAACTTCTAGTTTCCCACAAGTCAACAAATAAACAAACAAACGGAGCACTTTCCTCCTGAAATGTCTATCCTACATTGAAGGAAAAACTGGATTAAAAAACTTGCGTTTGGTACAACACATGTAGAAATTTGCTCAGAATACCTCCAAGACAGGCAGAGTTGCACACTTTATCCTGTTTGTGACCAGGGAAATGGTCAAGCTTCCAAATTTACCTAATGAAGCAAGAAGACAGGTCATTTTCCCTTGACTATCATTTAGTGTCTGCTTTTTAAGTCTTCTTCTGTAAATAGTAATGAAACCTGCCTTCATCACATTTATTATGGGATGAAAACTGAGTTTCTGCATGTCGATGGCATAACTCCGGGGAGTCAACCAGCCACTTGAACTTTCAATAGGCCTCTTATGCTCTATTCATTTCTCCATGCAAAGCACTCTTTCCCCCAGTGCTGGATCGCCTGACATGAAAGTGGCCAGGCACAGCTGCCTCACTGTGACATAGCATTCGGGTTATAACCTGGCAGGCTGCAGGTCTTTTTTCCCACTCCTCTCCCCAACCCCCATGCAACTGCTTGAATCTCTTCTTGCACCAGCTGCCCCACCCTCCTTTTCAAAAATTACTTTCAGTAATTACTACAGCTCAAGGATGCTGTCCAATCTAAAATAGCTAATGAGAACCAGTCCTTCAATCTAAACTGTAATCAGCTTATAACAAGCTCCCTTTTCCTGTGCTTCATTACGGTGACACAATCTATTTTTCATACCTCAAAATGATAAGGCAGAGTGGGGGGAAAAGAATTGCTCTCCATCACCAGGCTTGCATGAAAGGGAGATGGGCTTAAGCATGCAGAATTGATTTATTTGCATTCTTCCATTGCTTTGGTGGCTGCATCTTTGAAAGAAGTTAATATTGTATTTTTGATTTGGCCCTAAGAACAGCAGGGCCTGACAATCAAGCATGCTTATTACAGCCAGGGGAAAAAAAAGTGGCTCAAGTGCCTGATGATTTATTTGGACATGTGCAGACTTGGAGCAGAAAGTATTTTAAATTCTGTTGAAGAAATTGACAATGCTGTCTTTATCTGTGTGTTCATTCTCCCTGAAATTTGTATGATTGTTACTTATAACCTCGCTAGCTACTCACCTACCTTACTATTTTTGTGCCTGTGTAAACCTTTCATTGTTTATTTTCAAAGAAAGAACATGGAAGGCACCCACCACAGGGATTCTCACTAGAAGTTAGGGGAATCTGCTTGGCTAATATTGTACAATCTGTTGATAAACACCCAGGCTATTTTAATCTCCTTTCCAAGTTTATCCTCCTGAGTTAATTTCCAAACTGTCATTTTTTGCCTGGTGTGATTAAAGCTCGTCCCGTTTAAGTGTCCGCATTCTCCTGGCGTGATTTCCTAGGCTTTGAGGCTGTGGCAGAGCATGCCTATTAATCCCACCCTAATGATTAAAGCATCTGAGGAGCTGCAACATTTGATGGGTTAATACTAGTAGCTGAGTTCTTGGATTTAATCCAACTCAGTCATCACTTTGAATGAGGCAGTTTGATGAGCTTCAGTGAGGCTGGGGCTCCTGTCATTGTCCATTTGAGACTCCAAATACTAGGGAAAAAAATGGAAGCTAGTCTCCGACAGCCAGACAAGTCTTAGGAGTAGTAGGTCAATAACATATATATTATATTATATATATAATGCAAATTGGAGCATCTTTGTTATTTAATTATTCATGGGCAGAAAAACCTCTCAAAAACCCCCTGCCCTATGTGACTTATGTCCATGCTCCAAACGGAATACAGCAACAAAAAATGTAAAGTACATCAGAGAGTGTTTAAAAGTTGTTTTTCCCTGCTTTGTCTAAAAATGTGTAAAGGATGAGGCTAAATTAGAAAATCTTTTACCCGATCTCTTCATTTGTATAAAATAAATGCACACAACTCATTTAAAGTGGGAGGCTTGCAAATTTACTCATTAGACACAATAACCAGTAAGCTGGTATCTCAACTTAAGTGGAATCTTCATCAGGCAATTAGGGAAGGTGGTTCTCAGTTGCCTCTCCATCTTCAAGAGTGCTGCGATCCAACTTGCTTTTAAAATAGCAAGGCTGTCAGAGGACTCAGATTGAGCATCTGCACTTCAGGCGAGTCCATAAATTAACTTCTAGTACTTATGGCATTCTGAAAGAATGAAGCTCTCATTGGAATTCATGATTTGTCTGTTTCAGGAATGTTATGTAACTATGCCTGTTATACAGGGGGAATTTTCTACCTCCAACATTTGCAGGAAGGAATTTTTCTTGCCAAAGCAAGACATCATATTTTCATCTTCTCTCTCTCTCTCTCTCTCTCTCTCTCTCTCTCTCTGATCTAAGGTGAACCATCTGAAAACATGTAAAGTAGGATGCTTTTACAACTTGCTGTCAAGGAACAGAATTCACAGGCTTCCCTCGTTTGATTGTTAAGTTTAAGGGAACTTGAGTCAGCTGGCAGAATATCTGAATTTATACCTTACTGAATTATTTTCTTAAGGAGCATTGATTTCCAATATACATAGCCTCTACCATACTTTATGTAACTGCCAATGAGTGTCAGGACTCTGAATTGTACTGCAAGTACAAATACCAGTTAGCTGATTCACATATGTCTTCGCTGAAGATGAAAATGAAAGCACCAAATTGTTTCAGAAGTAATATAAGATTACAATTCTGTTTTATCTCAGCCAACATATACATATTAAAATATGCAATAAATTTTTATTTTTAATTGAGAACATTTATTGACACCTTCTATATGCTGAGTATGTGAGGCATTGAGGATATTCAGACTGGCAGCACTCAGTCTGAAAGTTCATAGTCTCATATTTGGAATCACTAAGTAAATAGACTTTTTTTGACAGCATGACTAGAAAGGAGAAGATCATAATAATAACAGGTCTGCTTCTAAGGGAGTATTTAAAAGTAATTTTCAGATTTTTTTGGTAGTGATATTAATGATACTATACGATGTATCCATAACTAAGTATTTAAAGGTGTTTGCATTGTCTGATAAACAACTTAGAATTGCAGACTAGGCCTTCACAAAATGAACCAATGAATAGATAAGTGATTTTAAACATTTACTACTTGTGACGGTTTCTTAAGGGCAGAAATATACATGAAATATTTTTTATTGTCAAGAGCTTAAAATTCACTAAAAGAAATGGATTCTCTGAAATGAAAACTTAAATATGTTCCATATATTATATTTGTAAACACAGCTTAAAAATTATACTAATGCATTTAGGATTTGGAAGTTAAAAAATAGTAAAATAAACCTTCAAAAAGTTACCTAGAAAATTATATTGACTAGAAATACTTTTGAGTAAATTAGTTAGAAGACTTGTGCTGAAAAGTGAATTGTGATCAAAGAAATGCAAATTTAAAGCATAATGAGATATCACCTTACACCAGTCAAAATGGTCACTGTTAAAAAATAAAAAAGCAATAGATGTTGGTGTGGATGAGTTGAAAAGGGAACACTTATACACTGTTGGGGGAGTGCAAGTTAATGTTACCTCTATGGAAATAAGAATGAAGATTTCTCAAAAATCTAAAAGCGGATCTACCATTTGATCCATCAATCCCAAAGGAACATAGGTCATTATAAATGAAACAAAACAAAACAAAAAACAACAAAAGAAAACACCTGCACTCATATGTTCATTACAGCACAATTCACAATTGCAAAGATGTAGAATCAACTTAAATGCCCTTCATCTTATTAGTGAATAATAAAAATATGACATATATGCATACATAGTGCATATATACATACCATAGAATACTATTCAGTCATAAAAAAGAATGAAATAATGCCCTTTGCAGCAACTTGGATGGAATTGGAGACCATTATCCTAAGTGAAGTAATGCAGGAATCTAAAATGGTTAAAGGTCTGTGCACTTGATTTTAGAGCAAATGTTTCCTTGTGTTTAATTGTTTCCCCTTTCTTGTATTTTTATTCCTTCTTCACTATCTCCCCAAACTTGGGTGATATATTATGTAACGAATTTGTTCCTTTATTTTCGCTTTAAAATGTGAGTAGTCAATGTCCTTTTTTGTTATTACAGAAGGATATTACTCAATCAAGTTATGTTGTAGAAAGCAACATGAATTCTCTTTTAAAATAGAATTTATCATTGTTAACTTCATAATTAAGAATACCTAATATTGTAAACTTTTTTGTTAATAAAAAATACATCTCCTTACATTTTTAGCTACTGGTAGTTTTGATATGAAGTGATCATGGACTAACATTTCAGATAGTGACTTAATGACTTAATGGAATTTTAGGTATGAAAAATATTCTGTAATTATCCAAGAGTTCTAGTTAGCAAGCTTGTATCATTTCGACAGAATTTAAAAACAACACTTTACAGGTATATTAGTCTGACATCTAGGTTTTGGTTATAAATTTTCTCCTCAGAGTCCCTTTGATCTTTGGGGAAAAAAATCAGACTTTAGGTTGGCCTGGGCCTGAAAATGGTGGCATACCAAAGATCCTGAAAAAGGGGAGAAAAATGAATTTTAAAAAGCATTGCTCACTGTTAAAATCTCTAATTTGAGGAACATGTTCATATAGTGACCCTTGTTAAAATCTCCTATTTGAGCAATACATTTATAGAGTGACCCAAAGTGTCGATGAGATATTGTTATAGGACTGGGCTTTGCCTTCCCAATTCCCACTGCGAGAGACAGAGTGGGCTCCAAATGTGCGTCAGGAGATGATGCAAGTAGGATGTGCAGAGAGAGGAAGTGGGAAGATCCAAGTACTCAGGCTCCAAATACAAGCTCCAAATACATGCACTAGTGTTTTGGAATTCTGCTTTAGGGCAATCAAAGCAGAGGTTCACATTGGCAATGGTAACAGAACTAATAATGCTAACTACCTCATTTAGCTCCAGTACGGTAAGGGGGCTATCTGGAAAGACTTTATGGAAGTGGTGGTATGCAAGATGAGAAATGAAGGACAGAAAAATTTAATTTGAATATTCAGAAATAGGGTAAGAACATTCAAGATATAGTGAGCAGTGAATAAAGAAGAAATGATTGTGAGGCTATTCAAATTACAAATCGTAGAAACCTAAAACCACTTGAAGTCTGCAATTAAACAGAGTGGTAAGAATGTTCTTTAATTAAGAAAAAAATTGGTACAAAGAAGTGTATTAGGGTACCTATAATATTTATTCACACTTTTCACTGTGGGACTCAGTTTGTACATACAGTGACATCACTGAATATCATAGGATCCATAATTTTCTAAAATCTATGGACTAGAAAAAGTCAGACAAGCAACAAAATCATGAGAGGTTTTTAGGGGTCATGACCAGTATTCAGCTGTAAAAAAAGCATACCAAAAATACACTTTGAGCCACTGATTGTTAATTAAAAGAAAGAAAAAAAAAAAACTTCTTGATTTAGAATTACAGTCATAGTCTTACAGATTTTCTCTTTTTAGACCAAAGTAAATCCAGCTCTTAGCGGACATTCTCTGCCTGAGTCACACTGATAAAACTCACCGAATAAAGATGGAAAGATAACACCAGAACAGTTTCTACACCCTGGAGACAGTAAAATTGTAAAGAACAGCAACAACAACAAAATCATGTTTTTAAAAACATGTCTAATATATTTTTGAATTAAACCTAGAATGCATGGCAAACTATCTCTCATTCTAGAAACATAAGTACTTACGATGCAATGGCTTTTAATCACCCTTTCACTCTTTAGATTTGAAATGTTTTCAAGCATAGCTTCTGTTTGGGGCTAATTTTTGCCTCCCGTAATTGTTCATGGCAAGAAGTATAATCACCTGGTAATTAACACATATTTATTGGACATGCTTTCTATGAGTAAAGCACTGTGCTGGATGCTATGAGAATTACAGTCATTTATTTTACTTTTAAATACTGCCCCAACCTTCCAGGGCTGTAGGTTCTGTGCACTGGGAGGGTGGGTGGTGAATGAGCACATTAATTATGCTGAAGGAAGCCAACATAATACATGCTGTGAAAGGAGGGGGTCAGGATTCATCGGTTCTGGCTCTAGGTGTCTGAGAGGGCATCTTGGAGGAGGTCTGTTTACTTGTAGAGGATATTATATTCATAGTGGTTCATTTGCATTCTCACGTTGGTCTTAGTCTTGACTCTACTGGGAGCCAAAGTTGTGGCTGCAGAACTCCCCACTCGAGAACCTCTGTACTTTGCATTCTCTGGTTAGATGGGATCATTGCCTCCTTGTTCATCAGTCCATACTCAGAATGACTGCATTTTGATGCAACTACTGGTCAGCCAGACCTGTAGTCTGCAACTGAGGAAAGGCATACAGACATATCAGATTTAACATACTCATTCTAAATTCATAATGACTTTCTCTCCTCTCTCTCTCTCTCTCTGTCTCCCCTTCCCCCCATCTCTGTGTCTTTTCTCTGTCTCTCTCTCTCATCCTTCATCTCATCCTTCTTCCCTTTCCTTTCATTTCTCACTTGCCCAACTGAGTTTTTATAATGCTTTGGAGAATAACTGCCAACTTACTTAGCTTGAAGGTCTTGGGTTTGCAACATATGTGTTTCAGAAGTAATTTCTTATGGATCAGTCTTCTGTTATGTCAATATTACAGATCCCATTTTAGCTGTATCTCTTTTCTGGGCTTCTTAAGCTGACCACTGAATCCTTTTAGGGAGATGATATGAATAGTGATCACTAACGTAGATTCTTGAGATCTCAGTCTTGTGCTCTTGAAAAACCTACTTGAAAGATCTGAGCCCTAGTTTTCTTATTTCCACTTAACACAGCAAAGATGTTGTGAAAATGAAATGAGATAATTCATTTAAAATTCTTAGCATAGTATCCAATCCATATTAGGTATTCAGTACAGTTGGCTATTATTATATTCCTCTTCATTATCATCAAAGAGGTGTCACATGGTGGCATGAACCTTTTTATGACCATCAGTTGTGCTTAAGATTTAAGGAAAAGACTTGAGTGATTTCATTGTTAAGTAATTTAAAGTGTAATTTTTACCTCAAAACAAATACAATTCTATAACAGAACACAAAAGTCGCATGTATTTGTCAGATAAAATAAGACAACAAAATTTTACACTTGCAGCAGGAAGCCTCTGGAGGAACACATTGCCTTTCCTTTGTCATTTGGGAGTGTTCCAGGGAGATTTAGAGAAATTCTGCTAGTGGTGACCACAATAAGAAAAAAGGGGTTCAAGTTCTCTCAACTAAGTATCGTAACCCATTCTCTGAAATTACTTATTTGTATGTGTTTTACTCAAAGGTGCAGAAAAATTTTTGTAAAGCTTGAACTACATTTCTTAGAGTATTTTAAGCATGTTAAACATATTCTATCTAATTATTGCAGTGATTCTTCAAGAAGATATTATAATATTTATTTTACGGATGAGGAAACTGAACCTTAGGGAGACTATTTGACTTGCCTAAGGCTTCAGTCAATAAGTGGGGGAGCTGAGCGCTGAACTCGGTTATCTTGGCTCTTTCCATTCCCTTTTACTGCCTCCCACTAGATTTCTCTGCAGGGGTATGTTCACACAAAGGCTTGCTTGTAGGGTGAGCTTATAGTGTTTCAAGTTCACTGAGTATGAACTACATTTCCCACAATTCCTTTCTCTGTATAGTTCTGAGTTAGCATGGCCCATTGATGATGTGTTGGGACAGTTGGAAAGTGGAAGTGAAGAAGCACCCATATTCCTTTTTTTCTGGGTAGGCCAGTGCTAGACGTGAGACCCCAGTGCAGCTCACACATGTTGTTGTTTAACTGCTGGCTCCTCTTGTGGGTGTGTCAACAGTTGGGCCCTCAGTGTCTGAAACTCCTGCTGGATTTTCTGCTTCTGCTTTTCTAGGTCCTGAGCCAGGTGACTGATGAGGAGCACCAGCTTCTCCAGCCGGCATAAATGGTGACATAATTGTGGAGTCCAGTGTAATATGAAAATGACCCCTTGTTCAAAAATTATGAAGAATTTCAAGATGAAAATAGCAGAACATTAAAGCAAGCATGAGATCCATCTAAACAGAAGACTCTGTGTGGCTGCATGGGCCATCCTGGGCATCCTCAAGGTCTGAGGCTTGGAAATGGTGAAAGGCCAATGAGAATTCCAGGTCAGTCTTGCGAGTTCTAGGTTGCCCTTGCTTGCCCACTTTAAAGCTACTTTCCCTAGTTGATTGCTTGTCTTGTAGTTGTCAGTCACAGAAATAACAGTCTCACATCCATAGAATATCACATCTCACAGTTATGTAGAGTCAAATATCTTGGGAAAATTGACAAAATAATTCCCCATGCATTTTTGAGGGTTCTGTGGTTCAGATGAGAACCAGAGATGGGAAAGCCTGGAAAGAAGTAGACATTAAAGAGATAATCACAGAAATATCACCGTAATTGCCATTGTAGTCATTCTTGTAAAAGAAGGATCCAGGTTACTCAAACTTACTTCCTTTCTCATATGGGTATTATTTCTGGATTGGACTTGGAAGATGTTTTTAGATACGTCCTGTGGGTGGAAACCACAGAGGAAAATATTTCTTCAGACTTATTCTTATACCTACACAGAGTAGAGGATATAAATCAATAAATCATTGATTTTGATTAAGCTTTGAAGTCAATATGCCAAAGAATCTTGATTTTTTTCTTTACAGTTGTGCTGACAATCTGGAGTCCCTAACTTTCTCTGAATAACTCTGGGGAGCAGGAGGTCTTTATAGCACAAAGTTTACCTGGTCTATCATGCTATTATCTCAAAGATACCAGTGAAGGATCTTGTTTCCTCTCATCTCTTAATTTAGCTTTATGTATTTTATAAAATAGTGGAAATAATATTTAAATTTCATGATAAAAGCCAAGGCATACAGTAAGAAAACTCCTGACAGTGAAGAAATGTATAATGCCAGTTCCTCTTTCTGGGACAAAGGGAGGCTGGAAGAAGCAGGTCAGTATGCTCCTGATGGACATAAATGTCCCTGCTTTAATAGGGTAAGGCCTCTAGGGCAGGGTTGACAAACTTCTGGAAAGGATCAGAAAGCAAATACTTAAGGCTTTGTGGGACATATAATCTTTGCTATACAACTGCTCGACTCTGGCATTATAGCATAAAAACTTCTATAGGTAATACATAAATGAACAAATAAGGCTGTATCCTGGTACAACTTTATGGATGCTTGAATTTCATATAATTTTCACATGTCATAAAATATTATTCATCTTTGGTCTTTTCCCAATCATTTTAAATTGTAAAAAAAAAAAAAGCTAGTATTCAAGCTAAACAAAAATAACCAATCGACTGGAGTTTACAGACCTTTTTCTAGAGGCAGACAACTTTGATGTTAATTTTGTTGAAAATTGGCTTAGCCACTAGGCCTGTGTGTTTGTAGTTTGTTTCCAGCATTAGAATCACCACAAGAGTTTTTACAATGCAGAATTTTGCACCTTTAGAAATCAGCACATTTTACTAGTAGTTCAGATGAATCATATATACAGTAAAATTTTAAAATTATATGTGTAGTGTGTCCTATTTCTCTGATTTCTTTCCTTTTGCTTGTGAGAAGAAAAAAGAAGTTGAATAGCAGACATGGTCTTAATTTAAAAGGCTAAAACAAGAAACATACCTAAGCGCATATGGACATATTCATATTTGCATAATCTAGGTTCACAAATGCATGTTCATACATATATATATGTATGTATAAAGTGTATATATATATGTATATCTATATAACATCTCACATTTATATACATGAACATGTATACATATGTATGCACTAGTGCACGCCCATGTACCAGTGCATGTACAAAGTCTTGTTTGGCAGCTGTTTATTACAGTGATTGAGATGCTCAAATTCTCATTTGAGAATAACTGCATCCATACCATGCACATGTTCTGACATAGAATGAAGTAGACAGAAATCATCATGTGACACTCTCACATCAACTGAAATTGGAGGTAGCAGAAGCAAACCCGATTTCTTTTGGACTCAAATCCGCATTAATATGTGTTGATGAAGTCCTTTATCACATCAAAGCAGTACTGTCTTTTAAAGATGGTTGCTTTGAATAAAAGGTTTAAAATGGGTACAAAGTAAATGCTTTAAAATATCAAGAGGAACAAAAACTCAAATATTATTAACAGAAAATATTGCTCTAGAATAGATTTTATAGTGATCTGATTAATTTAAAATATTTTTCAGATGAAGGACAAAACACTATAATCACCTTTTAGTGCCATTCATTCTTTTATTTTAACACATTTATTCCTTTAACCTGTACAGTTTAGTTTTAAACTTGACTTTCCCTTTTGCATTTAGAGAGATGTTCCCAAACACAAAAATAATTCCTGCTGGTAATGTTGCTCATTAGGAACATTTCCAGCAAGAGAGGTGAATGGTGCAGCAAATATCTCTTCATTTCCAGCATGGCAAATAATCTGTCAAGACAGCACCCCAGCCAATTGTTTAATTGTGTGTCAGGTTTAGGTGACAGAACTTGGATATGACATGACAAAAGGGCTTAGGAAGAGTTATCCATCTTCCTTCCCCTTAGAACAGCAGAGTCTTCAATAAAGACATCTGCTAAGTCTTTATTACCTAAGGCACATAAAATCAGACTTCTTACCTTTCAATTAGTAATGGATGAACTTCAAAAAGGTAAGGTTTTCATTTTCATTTTTGCTGTTGCTGGCAGGTTTTAGAGACTTGAGGAGTTTAATGGATTCCATCCTCTCTTCGTCTCTGTTTCTTTTTGTTCATATCCTCAGGATGACTCCCATTAGTTACAAGTTCTTTGCTTTTCCTTTCTTATTTGCATGCATTTAATTATTTTTGAGACACTGGTCAGGAGAGAAAGAACTGAAAATCTCCGTGCAGAAATAATTTTTTTAAAGAATAATGACCACTTTTTAGAGCTGTTGAATGAGTTCACTTGAGATACAACTTCACTCATCACCACTTGCCAAAAAATCTTTCCCAAACTCAGTTTTCCTACAATTTTCATGGAAAAAAGAATGTGCTCAAGAATAAAGAGGGTAATTCTGCATTAATTCTATTTTTTATTTTAAGGTTTGGTGAATTTGGGGATTCTCTTTTTTTTCAGAGTCCTTAACTGATTTTGTCCAAACTGGAAGTTGAGATTTCCTTATTATTTTTCTTATTGTAAGCACATCTGGAGACCTGAACTGTGATACTGAATGTAGCTGCTGTAAATAATGTCTTGGAATCTCTCAACTCATCTATATTTGCTCCTTTATTTCTACTTTATGTCAAATGAAGAAAAGCCTTATTTTCACTTTAACCTAAATCTGACCTTAATGACCCCTCTATAGTAAATTGATCACCTATCCATCCATCCATCCATCTATCTGTCCATCCATCCATCCATCATTCATCTATCCATACATCTATTAAATTTGTATTACTAAGTATCTTCTCTGTGCCTAACACTTTGCTAGCTGCTGGAGAAATATAGACTCTGCCTCAGGGAACTTATAGCCTAGTGGGAGTAAGATGTTAATTTTTTAAAATCTCTCAAATAATTGTATGTTTTCATTGGAGAAAATGTACATAAGACCATGAAAACTTTTAATAGAGCGTGTTGGCCTTGTTAGGACAGACA
Source organism: Tarsius wallacei (assembly GCA_963574415.1). NCBI lineage: Eukaryota > Metazoa > Chordata > Mammalia > Primates > Tarsiidae > Tarsius > Tarsius wallacei. Next base: position 17,750 of record CAUYQG010149417.1, read on the forward strand.
AGCGAACCTACCCTGAGAAAATCAGAGTTGAGGAATGGAAGAGGAGGAATTAGAGGGAGTCTTAACCAGAGATGGAAGGAATGAAAGAATGGACACTAGACAGGCAACAAACTAACCTTCCCCCTAAATCCCACATTAAGACAAGAAAAAATTAAGTTTTTATTTTGTATGATGAGGACTTTATATAATGTTCTATTCATATGGTGTTTCTAATTGTGCATTGTCTATAGATTACAAACAGCTAATGAGAAAAGCTTTGCCATCTTAAACAAATGCCCCATCTTTTGTCGGTGGTAATCAATAAATATTTATAGATGATGATAATTATGTCATAACTTGGTTAACATATTAATCATTAGTAGACTAGAACAAGAGAAAGTGACTGAGGATCCACAGTAAGTTGGCCACAATTCTAAAATCTAGGAAGTTCTAACAATTTCTTTAAAAATTTAACACAGGTAGTGATGGCAACTTTTTGGTAAAACTTGACATGCACTGATGTGACAATATTTATTATTTTTATTTATCTCAATTAAGGCATTCATATGTTTTATGAAATGTTATGGATGTGTGATGTGAGGTGCATGTGAGGATATTATGTAGCATTTGGGACTTTAAATGCATCCATTTTCTCTTCTCTGTTTTCTTTTGTTCATATCCTCAGGATACATTATCCTTCTAAAATCTACAAAATACTGTATTTCAATACAAATTTAATTCCAGGAATTTTAGATATGTACTATATTTTTCTCTGTCTTTTCAATGCTTTCTTTTCTTTGTCTTTCTTTTTCTTTTTTTTGCAGAAGTTTATTAGGAAGACAGAAAAGCTCCTGCGGCACTTTTTTATAATTACATGTGACATGTGTGTGCATGTCCAGGCTTTGAAGGGGAGTGGTGGAAAGGAGGGTCTTTGGTGAGGATCATGAGTTTTTGGAGGCAATACAGAATAAATCATCTGAGGATCAATTGCTTTGGAAAATGTTTGCCTCTTCGTGAAACATTTGCAAGTAGACTTCTCTCTCTCCTCCCACCTGTGAGTCTTTGACATGTGGACTATTTGTAGGAGAGATGTTTCATTGTTTTTATTCTTAAACAATCAGGTAAAAACATTTATAGATCAAATCTTACATTACGTCTCACCAACTTCTGTTGTTCTGTCATGGAAGAGTTAGCAGGTGACATATTTAAGAAGTTGAATAGGATATGTACTTCTTCAGTGGCCAGGAGGAACAGGAAGGTAGGGAATAATGAAAAGTCTGGGTAGTGAGCTTCAGAGAAAGGAAGGGATGGCAGCCCAGATTTTCAACACTTCAAGCTCATTTTTTTTTTTCGTCAAAGACCTCCTCTTGCTGGAGATAGGGCCACTAGAGATTTATATTGGCTAGAAATTATGCCTAACAATAGTTAATTTTCTTGGCTACAATTCTGATATCCCAATAGGGACTCAGATGACAGTAAAGAATCCTCTTCTTTAGAGTTATAAGGAATCGTAGGATTCATAAAATCCAGTCTCTTTCCTCACTACCAATAACCCCTTTACAAATTTAAGGAAAGCCTTCTATTCTAAGAAAATGGAACATTCCCACAATATTTCACGTGCCTTTTTTTTTCTTTAAGGTTTTACAGAGTTGGTAAAAGAGGTCCTTAGACAACAGATGAAGAAAGAGCTCTTGGTAAAAATCCACTGGGTATAGTTCATTTTATACTTAGGAGAACAGAGATGCCTGGAAGCTATGATATACCCTCAAGACAACACAATAAGGTTATGCTAGAGCTTGGCTTAAAATCCAAATCCAGTCACTTGCATCTCAATTTTTTTTTTTCATAATGCCAGGTTTGTGTCTCCTTAGTAGATTTATTTTTTTATTTTTTAAATAAAGAAAAGCTTTAACTGCTCTCTGCAGTTTTAAATATTGGAAGGGCATTAGGCAGGAGGGTCTAGAGATGTGGATTTCCCACTAATTTTCTCTGTTTCATTTGATCTTATTTCCCAGCCTCCATTTTAGTTCCTTTTAAAAATCTATGCAGTCAACCTTTCTACTCACATGTCCAGGGTTGGCCAGGGAGGTGACTACTCACCACATGCTGACCCTTCACCATTTAGTGTTTTGCAGCGTCGACTCTCCCCGCGGAGCCAGAAAGTCTGGACCAGATTGGGAAGGAAGGCATGTGAGCAGTTGTCCTTTGTTCTGCTCTTGGCTCCTTGCTCTGGCCATGTGTTCTAGGCAGGACTTCCAATTAGAACGCCTGAAAGAAAAGAGCAGATTGGAGATGCTACGTCCTCCTCCATCGCCAGCAGGACTGGGGGTGGCATAATAAGCTGCCCAAAAACTCATTGGGAAAGACTTGCTTCCAAGGAAAGAAAATGTGGCATTTCAGCCCACAGGTAAATAATAGGAGAAATGGAAAGTGTGGCAGATCTGGGTTCTGCCTAGATTTATTATTGTACCTATATCCTTATAATAAGATTAGTATATCCTGGAGCTGAGTATAGTCTTTTCTTCTAATTGTTGCACATGTGACATGCTCTGTCTCTCTGTGAGCTGCCAGGGATTTAAGCCTTATTTTACCTTTGGTATATTCACCAGAGATACTATACATATTATACATTTGTCAGCAGATCAGAATATAAGTACCATAACTACAAGAGCGTAAGCTTTGATTCACTGCTATATCCCCAAAGACAGAATGGAGCTTAGCACATAGTAAATATCAGACTGATATTTAAAATACTTAACTACCAGTTCAGCATGGACAGCCATCAACCAGAAGGATATAAACAATCAATGTGCTGGCATGAATATCAGTCCTGGTAAGTGCTCATTGATTGTTAGCTGAATGACTTAATAAGAAATACAGTTCCAACATAGGTGATGAATATATAGTTTTAAATTGATTTTTGAAACTTGACCCACTTGAAAATAGGTGAGGCACTTGAAATAGGTCTTAGGCAATTCACACACATAAACCAAAATGTGTGTAAAAATATACCTGTGTGTATATTAAAAACGGTCAGCCTGTCTAACAATCAAAGAAATAAAAATAAGAACAATATACCATTTTGTTTTTGTTTCTCTGAACTTCAAAGTCTAAAACAAATAATGCTCCTTGAATTGGTATGGATACAGTGTGTTTGTGGCTTCAGAACTCAGTTCTTCTGTTGGCCACCATCTCTATCCTGAAAAACAATTTCATTTCCATTGACCTGTAAGGGAGTAAATTGATACAATGTTACTGGATTGCAATCATGTTGCAATTTGGTAATATGTCCCCTAGATCCTAAGTATATGTTTAAGGATATTTAGCTGAGTAATCACTCCTATAACATTTTATTCAAAAGAGATTTTAAAAATTGTGCAAGATTTACAAATGTACAAGATTGTACATATATTGACATTTATCACAGCATTATTAATAATAGTAAAGAATTGGAAGCTGCTAAAATGTCCAACAGGAGATTAAGTGCATTATATTGCCTCCACACGTTTATCCTGTGCAGCCCTTATAAATGTTCACGAGGCACCTGAATTGATGAGACCTTATACATTATGATGACATAAAATGATAATGTAGACTGATATTTATTCACCAAATATCTGAAATAAAAGTGATGTCTAGATACCAAAAGAATACACTCAGTCCAGAATGTATTAAGTAGAAAAATGTAAAACAAAAAAACAGCTATTATATGTAATCTTTCCATTTTTGTTAAAGAAATGCAAACCTATATAGAATGTGTTGAAAGTCAAAAGAGATCAGGAGGCACTAAACATAGAGCATAAATACCTCTATAGTAACTAGATGATAGAAAGGTATCTATGTATCTATGTACCTCTAGATGTAGAGGTAAAAAAATGTGAAGAAAAATACATCAATGTGTTAATGGTGGCAATTTTTTGGGAAGTAGGGTAATAATTTTTCTTTCTCTTTTTAAAACTTTGTTAATCCTCATCTTCTAACTTTTCTACACATGCTTTCATTTCTTGTGAAGTTGAAAATAATTAATAATAAATGTATACAAGGAAGCCCCCTGGAGCATTTGTAGGAACAGACAGTCCTGCTTAAAGGAAATGGCATGGGGCTTGTACTTGGAGAGAATCCAGTTTGATTCCTTGGTCCTTTTTTTGTGACCCTGGACAAATCAGCTAACCATCTAATTTCTGTCCATGGTATAGGATGAGTAACTCCTGCCTTGCAGAGTGGTCTTAAGGACTGAAGATAATTTATCTAAAGGTTCCCACATGCTATCCAGCACATGATAGACCCTTAGTCAATTGTTATTGATTATTACTCTTGTTGGGAGACTATCCTTTTAAATTTGAAAGACGTTAACTTTTGGCTATTCTCTTTAATGCCCATCTTCATGTGCCTACATTGGAAATCTGTCAATTAGAAAATCTAGTATTGTCATGCGTCGCAGCCATACAATGGCACTCTGGGAAAGAATACCTCTATAATGAAAAAGAGCTCACTCCTGGAACAGCTAAGGAGCTGGCTTAGGATTTTGTGTTTTCATCCCCAGGGAAGGGATATACTACATGTCTGCTCAAGTGGAGTACATTGTAGTTTGAGGTAACATCTCTTTTTTGACATGCATACACATACACACATGATAGACCACAGACCAACAGCTTCATAAACCAAGAGGGGGTTTGTGCTTTAAGCTTCTTTAAAATCAAAATGATTAGCAAATACACAGATACAAACATAGACCTGTAAATCACATGCATGTATACACATGTACACACAGACACACACACACACACACACACACACATACACACACACACACACACCACTGCTTCCATCAGTCTCTATTTCTATTTCTACCCTCACCACTAGGAGAACTGAGTGATAAAGGAGGTTTACCCTCATCTCCTCTTCTTTCCATCCTTTGCCATATTTTTTTGCTCCTGGAAATCAAGGTGACGGTTCAAGAACATTTTCTGGGGACTGGCACACAATCCAGTGAGAAGAACAGATCTCTGGGAGTTTTCCTGTGTATATGAACTTGCAGTTGTTCTAACACAGGTGTTGTTTGGGGGATGATGGGGAGGAAGGAGGGCCCTCAGCCATCCTCAGTTTCTTACCTACTCTCGTGTGGACAGTTCCACCCCAGTCAGACCAAAATGATTCTAGTCTGCGGCTATAGAACCGAGCTGGTGTCAGTGTAAAATCCTGGATCATGACTGTTTTTTCACTTACATCTGAATGAAAATGAACTTACATTAAACTAACAAATGTAATTAAAATATGGAAGAGCAAACAGCTCTCTAAATTTAAAAAATTGTTATGACATAAGCAAGAATTTTATGTAGATTGTAGCAATCTTTTAAAAGTTGTGTCTATAAATATATGTCAATGCTAAAGGGGAGCTGTCATTTCTTAGACACAGCAAGTTTAATTCTGTACTGGAACTTAATACCCCCCTAAACTCCTGCTTCCAATATACTTTTATGGCATTATTATCAAAAGATAAGAATCATTTGAGGAAATGACTATCATTGTTTAGCTGTTCTCATAAAAAACTTTCCTGCTTTACAACTTGTATTTTTGGCTTCTGGAAAAAATGCTAAAACCTCAGGACAGGTAAGGATGGAATTCTTGGAATTCAAAATATTTTTTGAAGGGGATTTCGTCATTGGGTTAGGATTCATTTTTTTAAACATACATGAAATAATATGGGAAAATAAGGTTGGAATCCAGAAAACACAATTAAATACTTTTTATTGTCAATTTTTTATATAAACAGGCTTATGTCTGAACAATTTTAATAAGTATTTAAAGTTTGTATTTAATGAGTGAATCTATTTATCTAAACTGCCTTTATCCCTGGTGTCATTGGCTTTACCACAAGATCCCAACATGTGTTCCATTTCCAGTTGTCTAGTTCAATGCTAATTAAGATAACTCCCAATGGCAAGCTATTACTGACCCCAGGAAAATTACCTTCAGAGGAGCATAAAATAGACACTTAGTAGCATGGTTTCAAGACTCAACTCTGCCACTCACCAGCTATGGAATCACTGGTAAATAAGCTACACTTTCTGAATCTGAACTTCTCGTCTTAATATGATTTCTTATTTTATAATACATAATAGAGGTGTATTATAATGCCTTTATCAGAGGATTGTTGTGAAGGATAATTTAGATAACATATCAAAACTGTAATGTATTATATAATGTAACCTCTGATTATAGCTTGGTAGAGATTGGCCACTTGTATGGATTACATAGTTAACTCGATTAATAAAGTAGCTAATTAAATAGATGTAGATCTAGCCAATCATATAATTAAGTCCTCAAATAATAGCCCAAAATTGGGTAATTAAGATTCCCCCCTGGATGAAATACATTCTGCCTTTCTAGATCTCAGCTTTCTCATTTGAGAAAAGAAATCATTCCATCCGAAGACTTAAAAACTTTTCCAGCACTGAGTTCTATGAATACAAAGATTATTTTTAAAAAAGTTATTGACTAATTTTTTTAAAAAGTAAGACATTGTTTACAGCTCTAATTCCCATCATTTGATCTTTTTTGTAATAGGAAGCTGCCCCTGAGATCTGCTTTGTTGGCATCACAGTATCCCAAAATATTCAATAACAGATAAATAGAAAATGAGAGCAAAAAGGTCAGTGTGTCCTTTGAGAATCTGGCAAACAGCATGGTGCCAACCAGTTTTCAATCACAGCTGGATCTGGAGGTTCAGATATGGTCAGTTTCACTTAACTCACTGAGGGACTGGTACCAACCACAGTTTCCTAGCGTGGTTCCTCCTGTCATCCAGGGTTTCACGCCTAACGCTGAGTTGTCAAGTCAGCTTTACCAACTGACTCTGGGGTATAACTGAACTTCCAGTTCCTCAAAGGCTTTTGTGTTACAGCTTGGCTCAACTGGGTGACTGCGGAATTTTCACATTGCTTCTACCCAGTGAAGCAGGGCAGCTGTAAATCAGTTGTGGAATGAGTCTGATGAGGGCTCATTACAAATTGTCCTTATGGACCCCCTCGTAAAATGGTATGACTAAGATGAATGACTAAACTGTTCTATAAAACGAGGAGTTGGATAGTGTAGTAAACATTTGTTGCACACTAGCTATGCTTCAGGCACTATCCTGTATTTCACATGCATCATTTGATTTATCCTCTGTTTAAGGAAGGCACGTAAAGCCCCATGCTCATCAACAGATGAAGGAACTGAGTCAAGAGGATGAAAAACTTGCCCCAAACCACACATACCCAGGAAGCTTCCTTCAGAGTGAAAGAAGAGGCAGAAGAGCAGTTAATTGCAGACATGACCCGAAGCACCAGTTGAACTGCATCTAGCCTTATGATGTGCTATAGTTTCAATTCACAATATGTTACTCTAGCAGCACACCTCTGTGAACTGTGACACATTTCATATTATTAAATAACTTCATTAAATCCCTGCACAGGGGACACTTTTCTTCTTCATATTCTAGATTTCAGTTGACAACTATAATCTGTTTTTTCTTTTCCACAGGAAAGAATCAAGAATGACCATTTCACATTAACTTCATACTGAAGAGGGATGAGAGGGAATGATTGATTCTTTCAGTTTTGTGCCCTTTGGTACCATTTCAAATTTTAGTATATATTTAATAAAAATTTATTATAGCCCACTTTAATAGGTCAATCAAATTGTGTGTGTGTGAGACAGAGGAAGTATGGGGGAAGCCAGACACACACACACACACACACACACACACACACACACACACACACACAGAGAGAGAGAGAGAGAGAGAGAGAGAGAGAGAGACAATGAATGTGTGAGTATAAGCATGTGCCTATGGACCATGAGGTTATTTAAGGGGAGAGTAAGCTTGAAAAAAAATGCAAAGACCAAATAGAATAAATAGATTTCTAAGAATGTTTCAGAAGTTTTCCAGTTATATTCAGAATGCTATTTCTTGCAGAAAAGTGGGACAGTCATGCCTTATTTTCAGCCTTCTATGCAGAGTGGAGAATGACGCTAGAGCTGAATTGTAGCGGTTATTTCATGTCATGGAAAATGATGTCAATACAGCTTAAAGAAAATATGTTTGAATGAGATTTAATCCTTAGGACAGCAATAGTTGAGTTATCATTTAAGTGAAAAGTTAAGCAGATTTAATATAGGACATATTTTAGCTCTCTATTGTTTCAAGCTTTATCTAAAATGAAAACTTTGTGAGAAGTTACATTAAGTCTCTGTATCAGAATCTATCTTCACCCTGTGGGAATTGGGATCTAAGCTTAGAACCAAAAAAAACCTTAATGGAAGTCCTTTAGTGTTGATGTTGTTGGAGTTTGGCATATGTACATCATCCCAAGAGGCAGATTTCCATTGTTGTTATGATGGCTGCCATTGTACAACTCAGGGGAGAGGCACCACTCACATAAAATGCATCTCCTTCAATTATGCAATGTGTCAGTTTGGGCAGGGTGAGGAGTGGGGAGATTTAAAAAATAAACTGAAGCAAAATGAAAGAATAATCATGGTGACATTTTAAATTAAAGTGGAAATTATACAATTCTGCCTATAAAATTGTGACCAATATGTAAAAATACTTCTGGTACCAGGCCTTTCAGATAAGAGATACTCAAGGTTAGGCAATTGGCTCATGTGATTACAGAGGCTGACAAGTTCCCAAATGTGCAGTTGGCAAGCTGGAGGCCCAGGTCAGCAGATGGTGTGGTTTCAGTCTAAGGGCTGGTAGGCTCCAGAAAAGCTGGTATTTCAGTTTGACTCTGAAGGTAGGAAGCAACCAATATCCCAGACTGGAGGCACTCAGGCAGGAAGAGTTCCCTCTTACCCAAGCAAGGGTCAGATTTTTTTTGTTCTATCCGGGCCTTCAACAAATTGGGTGAGACCCACCCAAATTAGGGAGGATAATCTGCTTTACTCAGTCTACTGATTTAGATGCTAATCTCCTCCAATCACACCTTCACAGTAACACCTACAATAATGCTTGACTAAATATCTGGGTACCAGATATTTAAGTGAACTCAAAATTAACTCTTAATCTCTCTAGCTATACTCTTTACCAGTTCAGCAATCTCTTGAACAAAGCTGGCCTCTTGAGTCTTTCTAACTTGGCCCCTGGATTTTTTTTAATCTAATAAGATACTTATATCATTCCTTTACATCCTTTCTCTGGTCTGGCCTGGACAAGCCTTATTTGTTCTTCACAACTGAGTTCAAATGTCACCTTCTTCTCTACTTGGGAACTCAATTATTTCCTTTCTCATAGTGAGATTATACCATTCCTGTCTCTGCTACCTAATAGCACTCAATTCATGGGACTGATCACATTGTGTTAAAATTGTGTTAAAAAAATATGTAACCATCTACTCAAAGTCAGACCTCATAGAGGACAGAAACATAGTTCATAGCTTCATGTCTTATGTTTCTTAATGTCTCTGGTACCTTGCCCAGTGCACAGTAAATATTTGTTGAACAAATTCTTGGCCTTTTGAAAAACAGGAAAGATAAGGCTTTCTAGTGAACAAATTAAAGTTCCAGTTTAACTGCAGTTTTGCTATTCCCTACATGAAGTTTTTCCCAGAAGGCATTCTGCCATTCATTCCCTGCAGAGGGAATTTGGGGACGACCAGCAGGAGTGCCCTGGATGAGCTGAATTACTGCAATAGTGCCTAGGGAGACAGGCAATCTTTGAGGCGCCCAGGCGGTAACCTTTATTTAATTGGCAGGATGGAAATCAATGACACATATGGTATTAACAATTTTAGATTTTGGATTAGTTTGCAGTGATATCTGCTGATCAAAAAGAAATGGATTCAGATAATCTTCAAATCATTTTTTTGTCCAGGAAAAATCCCAATGCATTTGTTACATTTCTTAATTAAAAATTAGTCATTTAAATTTGCATAAAGAAGATAAAAACCTCAGCAATTACATTAAAAGTTGTCTTAAAAAGATGTGTATATTAAGTAAAACCTGTAGGATGTAAAATATGACAGATTGCCCCCATCTTTGTTTTGGTTGGCCAAGAAATAATCTATATCTCTCTCATTTTTATTTAAAATTTTAAAAAAATATTAAAGATAAAATACTGATGTGCACAAATCAAGTAACTAAGAAAAACTTCTCCAAATCAAAATGAACTAGCTATTTGTCATAGTAATTAATTATATCATTTAGGATTTGGTGCAGGAAACAGAAATCACTTTAGGTATTTTAAACAGAAAGGGATTTAACACAGGAAATTAGAGGCTCAGAAAATTTCTGGGAAGGCTGGAGGAGTGGGTGTTGGTCACTGAGGCAGCAGCTCAGTGACCAAATGCCACTATAGCATTGCCAATGCTGCAGCTGTGACCACAGATTCGGGACACCTAGAAACTGCTGACCCAACTGAGAATGTGTCCCTTGTCACTCACATCTCCATGACCTTGCTTAACAGGAGAAACAGCAGTAGTAGCTCAGTCTTACTGAAGAGCCAACATAACACAAACATTTATAGTCCAATCTATGGTATTTGTATACTTTGTTATATAAACTTAGAAAAGAAACTTATAGATCTAGTTCAAATACTATAGGAGAAAGTTTTAGAAACACACTATATGCTGGTGTTGGAACATTTTAGTTTGAAAAATATCTAAGCCGGCTGAGCGTGGTGGCTCAAGCCTGTAATCCCAGCACTTTTGGAGGCCGAGGTGAGAGGATTGCCTGAGTCCGCGGTTTCGAGACCAGCCTGGGAAACATGGTGAGACCTCGTCTTTACAATAAATAATAAATAAAAAATAGCCAGGTGTGGTAGCATGCACCTGTAGTTCCAACTATTTGGAAGGCTGAGCAGAGGGATCGCCTGAGCCCAGCAGGTTGACACTGGGGTGGCTGTGAGCATGCCACTGCACTCCATCCTAGGCGACGGAGTGAGACTCCAACTCAAAAAAAAAAAAGAAAGAAAGAAAGAAAAAAAGAAAAATAGCTAAGCTAACACACACAAAAATTGGTTTGCCAAATCACATTTTCACAAATTAAGGATCTTTCCAGTGTCCACCTTTACTAATCATTTCAAAGATACAAGTAATAAAAAGGCACACATAAAACACGAAAGAATTCTGGAACTTCGCGGGAGGGTCCTCATGTAGCTCTTTTCTACACACACAAACACACATGCATACACTCCAATTAGATAAGATCTCTAACTTCCCAGGTTATCTCCCATAGCAGATAATGTTTTGGTTATAAAATATTTCCATTTTACATCCCAGATGATCACCTAATTTATGTGACATTTTCTAGGGAATTCATAGATCCCAGGTTTGTTTATCTTAACAAACCAGGTTCATCCTACTAAGATGATATGATACTATAGATATGAGACTCTCTTCCTAGAAAATATCAGTATATTTACCAGAAGGTCCAGTTACCAGCAAGTTTATAGGGAAGTAAGACCAGGCCACCAAATATTTTCTTTCCCTGGGGGGAAGGATTTCTCAGGAATGAAAAGAGAAAGGGGTCACAGACCCGCTGTTTTAGTCCTTCCTCTCCAATATCAAACCCACAGAAAAATTTAAAGAATAATAAGATAAATTAACCTAGATTCACTATTGATGATGCTTTATGTAATGCCTTCTCTCTCTCTCTCTCTAACGTGTCTTTCTGTATATCTTAAGTTAACCCCCCCCCAAAAAAAAACATACCCTGAGATGAGAATTGGGTGAAAGTTATTTGTTAAAAATATGACCAAAGGGAAAAAAGAAAGTTAGGGGGAGCAGGGAGACGTTAAGTAAGGATATGATTTCAGGCTAAATTGAGCTTCATTCTAATTCTATGTGGATTTCTAATACCACAACAGTGGGATGTTAGGAGAAAAAGCACAGAGGAGCTGGTGGATAGATAGACATGGAGAAATAGTAAAAGGAATCTAAGGGGATATGAGTAGATCATCAACCAAGTCCCAAAAGGATATGTGTGTGTGTGTGTGTGTGTGTGTGTGTATGCATGTGTATGTGTGTACGTGTGCATGCAGGCACACATATACTGAACATATACTTTTGGTTGATTTTTTGTGAACTGTCTGAGAGAAAGTTGCAGGCATCCTTGAAACTTTATTGCTAAATACTTTTGCTTTTACTGAATCTCCTAAAAAGTCTACATAACCATGATACTATTATTACATTCGATAAATGATCCAGGAGCAAAACTCAATTTCTCAACCAACTGATCCTCGACAAAGCTTCTACCACCAACGACTGGGGAGAGGAGAACCTATTCAGTAAATAGTGCTGGGTAAATAGGCTGACCACATAACAGAAGATTAAAACAAGATCTCTACCTTTCACCATACACAAAGATCAACTCTAAATGGATCAAAGACCTAAACGTAAAACCT
>CAUYQG010149425.1:0-21583 GCA_963574415.1 Tarsius wallacei
TTTTTTTTTTGAGTTGGAGTCTCACTCTGTCGCCCAGACTGGAGTGCAGTGGCCGCTCCCGGCCACCGCAGCCTCGACCTGCTGGGCTCCGGCGATCCTTCCACCTCAGCCTTCCAAGTAGCTGGAACTACAGGCGCACGCTGCCACGCCCGGCTAATTTTTTTATTTTATTGTAGAGATGAGGTTTTGCTTGCCCAGGCGGGTCTCGAACCCGCGGGCTCAGGCAATCCACTCACCTCAGCCTCCCAAGGCGCGGATTACAGGCTGAGCCACTGAGCCCGGATTCAGGCTTTTATATAACTTTTTGTTACTAGTTCAACTAGAACATCTTTGATCACACATCAAGCAGACATTCCATCCATTATTGAAAACATAAGGCCAGGTATGGCGGCTGATACCTGTAATCCCAGCACTTTGGGACACTGAGGCAAGAGAATCACTCAAGGCTAGGAGTTTGAAACTAACCTGGGCAGCATAGTGAAGTCCTGTCCCCCCCAAAATAATAATAATAATAATAATCAGGAATGATGATGCACGTGTAGCTACTTGGGAGGCTAAGGCAGGAGGATCACTTGAGCCCAGGAGTTTAAGGATGCAGTGAGCTATGATTGCACCACTGCACTCAAGTCTGGGCAACAGAGCAAGACTCTGTAAAGAAAGAAAGAGAGGGAGAGAAAGAGGGAGGGAGAGGGAGAGAGGGGTAGAGAAAGAAAGAAAGAAAGAAAGAAAGAAAGAAAGGAAGGAAGGAAGGAAGAAAAAGAAAGAAGAGAGGGAGGGAGGGAGGGAAGGAAGGAGGAAAGAAGAAAAAGGGAATGAACGAATTTAACAATTACTTAGGTAACCCTTTCAGGTCCCCTCCCACTGAGGAAAATTTTCTGTCCTCTCAATAAATCCTGCTTAAAAAACAAAACAAAACAATTACTTATTAGGTTATAAGTATTAGAATTAAGATTACTGTAACGCTACTTTGCAGGAATAAATTGAAATATATTTATGAAAGTCTAAATCTAAATTTCTCTAAGACATTCTTTCTAGTGTCATTATCTTATCAGGAACTACAGAGTGTTCTTTGCAATTATATCATTCAAACTTTCCAGGATTTGTAGATTTGTTCAAGAAAGTCAGCTGTTTCCTCAGATATTTATGTTAGGCAGATTTTGAATTTCCTGCAATAATATCTGATATGAGATCTTTCTTATTTTTATGTTTCAATTTCAATATATTTTCCTGAAGAAGCAATATTTTTGAGAGGCACATTTTTTTTTCTTATAAAATGCAGCAGAATGACAGGTAATGCTATTTGTGAGTATGGGATTTTCAGGTTTCTCAGTCCCAATTGTCTATATTTTGTTTTCTCAGATAATTGGACTGGTAAACTGAATATCTTCTGAACAAATAGTTTAAAAGGCAAACATAGGGAAGTGTATGATATCACCTATGCTCCCTGCTTTTGTTGAATTGTGTATCCCCCAAAATATGCTGAAGTCCTATTCTCTAGTACCTGTGAATATGACCTTATTTAATTATAGTTAAGATGTAAATTAAGGTTTCATCAGTAGTGGCTTATGTCTGTCATCTTAGCACTTTGGGAGGCCAAGGCAGGCAGATTGATTGCTTGAGTCAAGGAGTTTCGGACCAGTTTGGCCAACATAGTAAAACCTGTCTCTACAAAACTAGCTAAGTGTGGTGGTTTGTACCTGTAGTCCCCTCTACTCAGGAGGTGGAAGCAGAAGGATGGCCCGAGCCCAAGAGGTCTAAGATGTGTGAGCCACAATTGTGCCATTGCACTCCAGCCTGGGTAACAGAGTGAGACCCCCACCTCATATTGGGAGGAAAAATTGGGGAGATTGCCTGATGCCAGGAGTTTGAGAACAACTTGGGCAGCATAGCGAGACCCTAGTCTATACAAAATAATAATAAATTTTTAAAAAATTAGTTGGGTACTGTGGTATGCACCTGTATTCTCCATTGTACAGGAGACTGAGATGGAAAGATCTCTTGCACTCAGAAGTTTATGATTATAGTGAGCTACGATTGTGCCTCTGCACTCTAGCCTGGGCAACAGAGCAAGACCCTGTCTTAAAAAAAAAAAATTTAAAAATTTAAAAAAAGTATGTAAAAATCAGGTTAGGAGTAGGTGGGCCCCTAATAAGAAAAGAAGAAAAGACAGATAGACATACACACACACACACACACACACACACACATGCACACAAAGAACACCATGTGATTACAGAAGCAGAGATTGGAGTGATATGTCTATAAGCCAAGGGTGCTAAGGATGACTGGAACACCAGAATCTAAGAGAAGAACATGGAACAGATCTCCCCTGAAGTCTCCAGAGAACGTGACCCTGCCAACAGGTTTATTTTGGAATTAAATCTTCTAGAACTATGAGAGACTAAATTTCTGTTGTTTTTATCTATTTATTTATTTGTATTATTTTTTTATTTTTTATTTTAAAGATGTAGGGTACAATTCAGGGTTAGATATACAAATGTTCATTATGCAGTTACCCTTGTTAATAAGGTGTGCCCCTCACTCCCCCTGGCAGTTTCCCTCAACTGCCAATCCCACCCCCCTCCCCTAGCAGTTTCCCACTACTGCCAATCCCTTTCTTATATTATTATGATAGTTTTTCAAGGTCCGCTTATTAGCGAGAACATACGGTACTCTGTTCTTTGTTTCTGTGACAGATCGCTGAGTATGATAGACTCTAAATCCATCCAAGTTGCTGCGAAGTATACACGATGGAATATTATGCAGCCATAAGGAATTTCTGTTGTTTTAAGCCACTCAACTAGTAGTGCTTTTTTATGGCATCCCTGAGGAACTAATATACTCCCCTAAGAACTGACTAAGTAATCTCACATGTACAACATCCACACAGACATACACAGAATTGTAGAGCTTAGAGTCTTAGAAATCATGAAACTGGCAGAACTACTTTCACATAAAAGAAATGTAGTATTCCTAAAGAGTTCAAAATACACGACTTCAGTGTCAGGGTCCTATCACAAAACTGCAGTTTCCTGACCACTTGCCAGATGCTATTCCATCTCATATTCACATTGAAAAGTGACTGCTTGTATTACCTGTCTACCTCCTAGGAAAGCAGTGCAGGAATGGGACTTAGAAAGGCAGGGATTCTGGCAGCCCTTGTGAAAATTCCCAGGGGCTCTTTTCCAAATTTAAGAAATAACAGGAGGATTGTGATTAGGCCTGAGATGACAACTATACTAAAAGTAAATATTGCCTCATAAGGCCTAAGTGGCTGGGTTGAGCAAATGGAAAACATACAATTTATTCATGATTTACTACATGTTTGCTGTGGAGCTTCCAATTGTCACAATAAACTTGTATTCAGAGCAAATATGTCATTTGACCTGAATGGAGGCTCACTATTTAAATGTTTACCTGTATAATGTATTTTCTTTTTTTTCAATGTGTCATGCAAGGACTGTGCAAAATCACTTTGTACGGTGCTTTGCTCGAGAGGGTAACTACACAAGATAATTTTGGATGATGACAGCTGTATACCAGATTGAGTAGGATAAAATCACATATCAAAGCCTCATGGCATATTTGATTGCAAATGTGCCTATTAAACACACAATTTAGAAAAATAAAGAGTATAATCGGAAAGTCCTGACTAAGATTAAAATTGTACATGTTTGTGTTTGTGTTTATTTCTCTGAAAGAAATAAATAGGCAGTAGAAAGTCATTTTTGTATCCTCAGGAGTAAAAACATTCTTAAATCATAACATCCCCCTAGGGGGGATGGGGGTGTGGGCAGGCAGGCAGTGGATGAGGTGGGGGGTTACCCTGGATACAATCAAGATCACTATTTTTCTGCCAATATTTGAAGTTTTATTTTTCAGGTGAGTGATCATGTTTATTTAAAACTTTAAAATGTTTAGTTCTTTAAAATATATATAATTTTAAAAGCAAGAGGCTTCTGTTCAAATTTCTTTGTATTTTTTAGTAGTTACATCCAGTTACTTGTTTTATAGCAATTACAGTCATGTGGAATTGTAACAAGGAAGGGCAGTCTCTTTTCTTTACCTGTATCTCAGTCAGATATGTTACTTGTCCTGAAGGCCACCGCTGTTACAAGAAATAGGTCATGCATATTTGTTATATATACAGGAATTGTGGCATACAATATATGTTTCTCTGTGGCTGCTTTATGATTTGTTTTTGGCTACCAGTAAATCTTGGTCGTGTTCCATACACCATAATTAGAGCTGCCTGATCCTTTTTAATGAAGATAGGATTTCCTCTTGTACAGAGGGACTACAATTTATTTAACTAGTCCTCTAATGTGCTTTTCAGTTATTTATTATTGTTTGATAATAAATAAGGCTGTAATAAATATCGGGAAAAGTAAACTCATGATTCTTTTGGTTTTTCCTGTCCTTGTGTTTTAGATGTGTTTTTGGTAAATTACATAAAGCTGGACATTTTCATTATTTAAAACCAACTAGATATTCTGAGTCTTGGAACATACATTCTGGTAGAAAGTGGACAATACACTTAATAACAGTAAATATTACAATATATTAAAATTATTGTGTGCAGTAGCAAAACCTAAATGTGGAGCACAGAGGGAGGGCTGAAATGTGTGGAATGCTTGGAATATTAACTAGTATGGTCATTGTCAACATCCTGGAGGGGGAGGCATTTTAGCATAAGCTTGAATTAAGTTGGGGAATGTAACACAAAAGACACCTGGAAGATGTTTTCAGGCAGAAGAACCACCTGGAACACAGGTCCTAAGCCAAGAGAATATCTGGAATGTTCCAGAAATGGCTGGCCTAAAGGGAGCCAGGAAAAGAGACAAAATAGCAGATGAGGACCAACAATTAGCAGGGTCACCTCCTGTGGGTCCTGTGGATTACCAAAAAGATGGGGGCTTTTATTCCAGCAAAATGAGTATGGGGCAGTCTGCAGAAAGGAGTTTTATAAACTGCACTTTAAAGAAACACTGAGTGCTATACTGAGAATAGACTATCTGGGAAAAGAGCAGAAGTAGAGAGGCTGCTCCAGTCAGGAGGCCACTGAAGTCACTTAGGGAGACAGTGACAGCAGAGCTGACAGCCAATATTACATGTTCTAGTCAACAATGTACTGACAGTCCCCAGCAAGAACAAGAAGGCAAGAAAGAAGAAAAGGCATACAAATTTCAAACAGATAGCAATGCCTGCTATTCAGATATACAACTTTCCACACTGAAACCCTTTCATCAAATATTTACTGAGTCTCATGTGTGTTCTATGAACAGGAGTACTCCATATAAGGAAAGAGGGAGAAGGAAAAGAGGGAGAGAGAGAGGGAAGTGAGAAAGGGAGAGAGAAAGAGAAGAAAATCTGACAGATCCTAAACAAACCCTGGATTTCCCTTCCAACTCTGCAACAGTACTGATTCTCCCTTCTGTGTTGAGAACATCATACTTCCAAATCCTTAGTGTTTCTGTTGATTTCTTTTTGTCCCCACATAAAATATTCAATCCATTAACAAACATCAGTGACTCTAACCTTTAAAATATTCCCAGAACCTGACTGCTTGGTATACATTGTGCTTTTCGTATATTTGGATTTGGATATTATATTACTTCTGAGTAACTCCCACCCATTATCTCTCCTAATAATTCCTCCCCGATTCTCACTTTTGGAACTCCAATGAGATATACATTAGACCTTTTAATCAATTCTCAAATCCTTTAACTACAACAATATTTTTTAATATCTTTACTTTTCTTTACTTCATCTAATAATTTTTATAATTCTATGGGTCATTCAATAATGATCATTTTAGCTCATCTGAACTGGTCATGAACCCATTTATTAAATTTTAACTTTCAATAATGTATATGTACACACAAATATATTTGATAATACTTATATATTTTATTAATACACATACACATTTTATGCACATTTTAGTTCCTCCTATATCTCTGGCTATTTTTTGATATTGCCTTATTGCTCGATTAATTTTGTGGTTTCACCATTTATGCCTTTCGGTATTTTATTCATTATAGTGTTTTACTTTTATTGGAATTCTAAAGTCTAACATTTTTAGGTGTCAAAATTTGCCTTTGTTTTTGGTATGCTTTTGCCAACATTTATTCCTATTGTCTGTTTTATTAGGTCTTTGATAACACCCTCATCGTGGTGTTCTTAGAATTTCATCTGTGAAATACCGGAATCTATTAATCGAGGATGATCATATTGAAAAAGAATTAGTAATTAAAAAAAAAAAAGTGAATCAGGTGATGTTACCAAGTTGAAGTAAGTTCAGTTTAATTTCATCTATGTTTTTTGGGGGGCTACAGGAAGATATTTTTAAAATTTGAATCTCAGCACCAAAGAATATCAAGCCATAGTTACAAATTATCAAGAAAAACTACAATTATTGTTGTTCTTATTTGTGTTATTGTTGCTGCATTATTATTATAATTTCTCCAGGCAGAGACAAAAACAGATTCGTTTGTGGGTTTCATCACATGGAAACAAATTACTTCTTAGTCACCTTTTTATTGTGCTTTTCTTGAATTTCTTACCTTTATGCTGGTTATCATGTGAGTCGGCTTCCTTCCTCTTTTATGAGAATAAGACCTTGTCTACTCTTCTACCTGCTCTTCTTGTTTTTCTGTTTTCAGTAATTGGCATTTCCATGAAATAAGAACAGTTTTATTTTAAGTTCAAATTTATATGCTTATATTTTGTTTCATTTTCCTATCCCTTTAAAGTCTCTGAAACTTTCTTTTGAACTCAAAAATATGTTTAAGCACATATGGTTTGCAACTTTCTGACATCTGTGACAACAGCAAGTTTTTAAAATATTGAGTCCACCATAATCCTGGAAACATTCAAATGATTTTTTGTTTGTATCTATTGAAATACTTCCATCTCAATGTGATGATTTTCAGTTTTATATATATTGGGATTGACTTCTTGTCAATACATTTTAATTTCATTTTATTATGGTAAGAGCATGTGGTCGCGGTCATATTGATTTGTATGGGATTTAAATAGAATTCTTTTTTTTTTAATTCAATATTTTTTATTATGATATTGTGGGTACAGTTAAGGGTTAGGTATACAAATATGCTTCGTTCAGGCACCCTTGTTGATAAGAAGTGTCTCCCCATCCCCAGACAGATATTTACTACCATTAATCCCATCACCCTACCCCTCCCCCTTAATTCAACTTCAAAAGGTAATACATAGTTAACATCTCTTAAAATGTGTTTACATTTTTTGACACCCCCTGAGGTTGATGGTTGCTTTAAAAGTTTAATATAGAATGATCACATCACCCAGCAATTCTGCATCTAGATATATACCCAAAAGTACTGAAACAGAGACTAAAACAGGTATTAATACACCAGTGTTCATAGAAACATTATTCACAATAGCCCAAAGACATAACAACCCAAATACTACTGATCAACAGATAAATGAATAAACAAAATGTGGTATATACATACGATTGAATATGATTCAGCCTTAATAGGGAATGAAATTCTGATATGCTACAACAGGGGTAAACATTAAAAACATTATGCTAAGCCGGGCTCCGTGGCTCAGCCTGTAATCCCGCGCCTCGGGAGGCTGAGGTGAGTGGATGGCCTGAGCTCGCGGGTTCGAGACCCGCCTGGGCAACTTGGCAAGACCTCATCTCTACAATAAATAAAAAATTAGCTGGGTGTGGTAGCGCGCGCCTGTAGTTCCAGCTACTTGGAAGGCTGAGGCGGAAGGATCGCCGGAGCCCAGCAGGTCGAGGCTGCGGTGGCCGGGAGCATGCCACTGTACTCCAGTCTGGGCAAGAGTGAGACTCCAACTCAAAATAAACCAAAACAACATTATGCTAAATAAAATAACCCATACGTGAAAGTTCAAGTATTGAATGATTCCGCACATATGAAGTACCAAGAACAGGCAAATTCATACAGACAGAAAGCATAATAGAGGTTACCAGAGGCTGGAGGAGGTGGGAATGATTTTAATCAGTACAGAGTTTCTGTTTGGGATGATGACAGAGTTCTGGGATGCATGGTGATGATGGCTGCACAACGATGTTAATGTACTTGGTGCTACTGAATAGTGCACTTTAAAATTATTAAAATGGCCGATTTTATGTTATGCATACAGCACGTTTGAAAAATGGAGCCATGGCAAAGATGCCTGTTTTTCTGTTTAGGGAGAAACTCTTTTTTTGAAGAGTACAGAGGTTGATTCTAAATGAAAAAAACCCATGTCCTATCATCTAGTTTCAGTCTACATGCTATACATCCTGTTCCAAAAAATAATAATATAATTTAGTTCAGAGACATAAACGATTTTTCTAGAGATGATTTAAGAAATATGTAGAGAACAGAAATGCCTTGCTTTATGGTTTAAAAGTGACCCTGAAATCAAGTTTAAAGGAAATTTTAATCAACCTAATCCTAGGCAGTGTAGTAGTTAAAAGTGCTCTGAGGATTAGCTGTGTGATTTGAACTGTATTATTGAAAATTCATTATCTGTTTCTTTGTTTACAGTTTCACTGTGTAAAAAAAAGGGGGGGAGGGGGATAATAAAAGTATTTATTTCATTTGGCTGTTGAGTGGATTCAGTAAATTAACATGGAAACATGTTTAACTACAGGGCCTAACACTTTTATATTATCACTGTCTTATAGTATCACTATATTTATTTATAGTAATCACTATAAACATTAACTGCTGCTATTTATTGCTTTAATTAGCATCAGCAGTATAACCATCATTGTTAAAGATTTAATAATTCCATGATAGTAATCACTACAGAAAGTTGTGCCAAATCTCTTAATAAAATTATGCATCTGGTGTGAAGCCATGCTATCCCATAATTTGTTTTGTAAATATAGACTTTTATATACTCTATATATGAACTATAAAGGCTTTCTAAAAATGAGATGCAACAGCATCTATACATAATTAAGAAACATAGAAATCACAGTGATCATTATAAGGTAGATATCACAAGTCTTTCCTATTATATAAAACTATAGCAGGAGGAATATTGGAATTCGAGACAGAAAACTTGAATTTAGCCCAAGTTCGCTCTAGCATACCACTGGTTATGTCATACCGTTAGATGGATTACTTTATCATTATGAAATGTCCCTTTTATCTCTAGTACTGCTTGTTGCCTTAATGTCTATTGTGTCTATTATTAGTATAATTATACCAACTTTCTTTTGGTTCTTTTAGTATATCTTTGTCTATCTTCTTTTAATCTTTCTGCAGCCTCTTATTTAGTTGTGTCTCTTGTAAGCAGCATATATTTGTATTTTCATTTCTAATCCAGACAATTTTAAACTTTTAATTCGAGTATTTGGTCTGTTTACATTTAATGTGATTACTATTATAGTTTCATTTAAACCTGCTCTCTTACTATTATTTTGTATTTTTCTTGTCCCTTCCTTTCTTATCTTCCTTTAGATTGGTAAAATATTTTTCTTCCATTGTTTCTCTTTTACCTATTAGTCATACATTGTTTGTATTTTCTTTTAGTGGCTACCCTAGATACATTAAGCACCCTTAACTTTGTAGTGGCTATATAAATTAGTACCTTCCCACTTTTCAGACAAGGCAAGGATGTTACAACCCTTTTTTCCACATTTCACTTTTGACATTTTTGGGGGTATTATACTCATGTATTTTATTGTATATTTAAACCCCTACATGATATTATTTACAAATATTTTAATTTAGTTTTATCCATCTATTTGCTCTTTTCTGTGCTTTTCTTTTTTAAAGAATATTTTTATTGATGTTTAATAGTTGTATATACTTTGGGGGCACATGTGATATTTGCTACATGTATACAATGTGTAATGATCAAATCAGGGTTATTGAAATATCCATCACCTCAAACATTTGCCTTTTCCTTGTGTTGGGATCATTATAACTCTTCTAGCTATTTTGAAATATACAATTAATTACCATTAAAATTTTTTATTTTATTTTAAAGATGTGGGGCACAATTCAGGGTTAGGTATTCAAATGTTCATTACGCAGGTACCCTTGTTGATGAGGTGTGCCCCCCCACCTCCACTGGCAGTTTCCCACTACTGCCAATCCCTTTCTTATAGTATTATGTTAATTGTTATGAGTGCTCATGAGTGAGAACATGTGGTACTCAGTTCATTGTTTCTATGGTAGATCACTCAGTATTATAGACTCTCAGTCCATCCAAGTTGTTGTGAAGTCCATAATTTTGTCCTTCCTTATAGCTGCATAAAATTCCATCATGTATATGTACCACATTTTTTTTTAATCCAGTCCTCTTTCGATGGGCAGCATGGTTGGTTCCATGTTTTTGTTATTGTGAATAGTGCCGTAATAAACATGCGTGTGCAGGTACCTTTTTAATTACTGTTAACTGTAATTTTCCTATTGTACTGCTGAATACTCGAACTTATTCCTTCTTGGTAGCTGGGTTTTTATGCCCCTTAACCAACTTCTCCTCATCTACTCCTCCTCCTTCCCTTCCTAGCCTAGGATAACTGCCACTCTACTCTCAACCTCCATGAGATCCACTTTCTTAGCTTCCACATGCAATACTTGTCTTTCTGTGCCTGGATTATTTCACTTAACATAATGCTCTTCAGTTCCATCTGTAATGCTGCAAATGACAGAATTTCATTCTTTGTCACGTCTGCATGGTATTCCATTGTGTCTACATATGTATCACATTTTCTTTTTTTTTTTTTGAGTTGGAGTCTCACTCTGCCACCCAGACTGGAGTGCAGTGGCATGCTCCCGGCCACTGCAGCCTCGACCTGCTGGGCTCCAGCAATCCTTCCACCTCAGTCTTCCAAGTAGCTGGAACTACAGGCACACGCTACCACGGCCGGTTAATTTTTTATTTATTGTATAGACGAGGCCTCGCCAAGTTGCTTGGATGGGTCTCGAATCCGCGGGCTCAGGCAATCCACTCATCTTGGCCTCCCAAAGTGCTGGGATTACAGGCTGAGCCACCGAGCCAGGCCAGTATCACATTTTCTTTTTTCTTTCTTTTTTTTTTTGAGTTGGTGTCTCACTCTGTTGCCCAGGCTGGAGTGCAGTGGTACACTCACGGCCACCACAGCCTCGACCTGCTCGGCTTAGATGATCCTTCCACCTCAGCCTTCCAAGTAGCTGGAACTACAGGCGCATGCCACGACGTTAATTTTTGTGATTTATTGTAGGGACGAGGTCTCACCAAGTTGCCCAGGCTGGTCTTGAACTCCCTGGTCCAGGCAATCCTCTCACCTCGGCCTCCCAAAGTGCTGGGATTACAAGGCTGAGCCACCGCACCCAGCCTGTATCACATTTTCTTTATCCATTCATCTGTTGATGGACACTCAGGTTGATTCCGTATCTTGACTGTTATAAACAGCACTGCAGGAAACAAGGGAGTGCAGGTATCTCTTTGATCTACTGATTCCCTTTCTTTTGGATACATACCCAGCAGTGGTATTGCTGGACCATATGGTAGTTCTACTTTTAGTTTTGAGGAACTGCCATACTGTCTTCCATAATAGCTGTACTGCTTTGCATTCCTACTACAGTGTTCAAGCATTCCCCTTTCTCTGCATCCTTGCTAGCATTTATTATTTTTTGTCTTTTTGGTAATAGCCATTCTTACTGGGATGAGATGATATGGTGATTTTGATTTGCATTTCCTTGATGATTAATGATGTTGAGCATTTTTTCGTATACCTATTGGTCACTTTTAAGAAATGTCTACTTGGGTCTTTTGCTCATTTTTAAATCAAATTATTTGTATTTTTTATTGAGTGGTTTGAGTCGCTTATACATTCTGGTTATTTACCCTTTGTCGGGTGGATAGTTTACAAATATTTTCTCCTGTTCTGTGGGTTGTCTCTTCACTTTGTGGAGTGTTTTCTTTGCTGTGCAGAAGCTGTTTAGCTTGATATAGTCCCATTTGTCTATTTTTTCTTTTGTTGCCTATGTTTTTGAGGTCTTGCCCAGAAAAATCTATGCTTTTCTTTCTTCATCACAATACTTCATCTGGGATAATTTGCCTTCAGCTGGAGAACCCCCTTAAGTATTTCTTTTAATGTGGATCTGCTGACTTAAAAAATGTTCTTCATTTTTTTGACAGAAAACTCTTCCTTTGGTCTGTAAGACATTTTCACTAGGGTATAGAATTGCAGATTGCCATTTAATTTCTGTTAAAAATGTTACTTTATCATACTCTAGCTTCCATTATTTCTGTTGAAATATCATTTTTAAGTTTTATTTTGCTTATTTTAGGATATTATGTCTTTTTTCTTTGCTTTTAAGAATTTTTTTGTCTTTGGTTTTTAACAGTTTTGCTACTAGGTGCTTAGAGTAGATTTCTGTGCAATTATTGCTTGTGATTCAAAGTGCTTTTTGAATCTGTGACTTGATCTCTCTGGTAAGCTTTGGGAAATTTTTGCCAAGGATTTCTTCGAATATTACTACTGCTGATTTTTTTGTTCTCTGCTTCTGGGGCTTTAATTACACATTAATTTTAGACATATTTATTTTACATATGTAAATATATCTTTTATTCTCTTCTCTGTACTTTTCATCTTTTTCCTCTTTATGTTTCAGGGTTTTGGTTTTTTTTTTGACTGATTTATCTTTCACTTTACTAGCCCTACTTTTGCTGTGTCTAATGTGCTGTTAAACCCACCTTTGAGTTCTAATTTTAGAGATTGTAATTTTTCAATTCTAACATTTTCATGTCATTTTTTTAATGGAAACTTTCTATCTTATTTATCCTGCATTGAATATAATGATCATAAATGACTTAAAGTCCACATCTGATTATTCCAATGTCTGCATGTCCTAAAGGTCTACTTATATTGTCTATTTTTTCTCTTAGCTACCCATCATTTGATTTTGTCTCCTGGCATATTTAACAATTTTTTACTAAATGTAAGCTATTATATGTAAAAAAAAAAAAAAAAAAAATTGCAGAAGCTCTGAATGATAAAAACTTCCTTCCAAGAGGATTTAATTTCCTTTTGACAGGTAGTTGAATCCCATCAGTGACTGAAAGGCTTCAGTACTGACCTTCAGGCCTTCTGAGAGCTGGTCTTTTTCTAGTTTTTGAATATTCTTATGGGGTACCCCTTCAGATGTCTCAACTGAAAGCTTAGGGTCTTTACAAGGATTCTATCCTTTGTTGTCCCTGAACTCTAAGTTTCATTTCTGGCTTCCTCCCCCACACCAGTCTTGAAAAAAAAAATGCCAAAAGCTTTGGGACTCTTTTTCTGCTCAACAATGTCCCCCAGGGAAAAAGTAATAAAGAAGCCTGTGTTTACTTAAGTGTGTCTCCTTCTTCCTTACCAATTCTCTAGCAGTGGCTGCTTTGGATGATCATTAATGCTATCACACATCTTTTTTTTTACATTTATTCAGACTTTATAGTTGTTCTTAGCAGCAGGTTTGGTCTGATATGAGCAACTCCATCATAACTAGAGGCAGAAATTTCCTTATCTGTAAAAAAGGAGAATAATTCCTATCCTTCGTTCCATTTTTTTAGTGGTTGCTGTGAGGATTATAAATAGCTCTAATTTATCACAATCTACTTAGAGCTAATATGGAATTACTTCAAGTAAGACAGTGCACTTGAACTTTGTACACTTGAATTTGCAATAGCACAGTGCGACTTAATTCCCTCATTCTTTGTACAGCTGTTGTCATATATTGTTCATTTGTACATATTATAAATCCAACATTATAAGGTTATATTTGCTTTAAGAAATTTATATATTTTTAGGTATGAGAAGGAAATTTAAAAAATATAAATATACATATTTTTGTAGGTCCAATATCTGATGATTTCCCTTATCATTTCTAATTGTGTAGGTCAGCTGGTGATGAATTTTCTGTTTTTTCTGTTATTTCACCTTTATTTTGCAGGAATTCTTTTCTAAATGTAAAATTCTTGGTTGCATTTTTTTTCCAGTAGTTTGGATCTGTCAGCCAATGTCTTCTGACTTCCAGTGTTTGTGATGAGAAGTTAGCCATTATTTATATGTTCACCATTTGTAATACATCATTTTTCTCTTGCTTCTTTCAATATTGCTTTTTATCTTTTGCTTTTAGCAATTTATGACATGCCTCTGTGTTTATATTCATCCTACTCGGATTTGTTGAGCTCAAGTCTAAAGGGCTCTGTATCATCATAGTACAGTATTTTTCTAAATCTGTAATTTCTTGTGTTATGTTAATTCTCATTTAGTAACAGCATGAATAGGCAAACAGAAAATACTTATACACATAGAGACCAGTAACCATCAGTCAAAAGCAAAATTTGTAAATTCACAAGTTACCCTGTAAACATATTTTCCCTTTGGCAAAATAGTTTAGCACACTGAATTAAAGCCTAAATGGTACAACAATTTAATTTTAAGAATCTATCCACTATGCTTTATGCAGAGGTAGGGGACGCTAACCAATTTAAACTCTAGGGCCCTGAAGTGGCCTTGAGAATGTGTCTGAAAAGTTTGCAAAAGTACAATCATTTTTAGTTCTTTTTCAAACAGAAGACCCTAAATGGTATGAGCTTCAGTCTTCGCAAAACCCAGGTCTGCCTCTGCTTTTTATCGTGATTGAAACATAAAGGTACTTCTTGGCATAGGAAGCAAAAAGGTTTTGTTTGCCTGCTTGTTGGTGACTCTGCAGTCAACAAAGAGAAGGAATGCTGTGAGGGCTCTGGAAACAACCTGAGCAGCAGAAGCATGGTGTTTGGCAGCAGGTACTTTGACAGACCTCACGTCCTGACCAAAACATAGGAGTCTGGCCCTCCCACCACAAGACTGGCGGTTTTTATAGTTTTGAAAATAGGTGTAAGCTAAGCCTTCAATGTATAGTGCTCTGCCCTGTTCAGGTGTAACTTTTTCCTCATGACCTATATAGTAATTGGCTGTGATAGGTATGGTGAAGTCGTTGTCACCTCAGCCTGGGTACATAATTATGCAATCTGTGTGCTTTGGATTCAGTCCTGACACGGTTTAAAGCCAAATTAGAAAAATGATATCTCTATAGAGGACAGCAACAGCTGGGGAATCTGAGCTATCATCTTGGCTGTACTTAGAGTTTTAGCACTGCACACAAGAAATCATCTCAGTAACAATCCATTAAAAATCATTTTCTTCTATTAAGTATCTAGCTCAGGGTAAACTTGCAGTTGAAAGGCAACAAAACCTCTCACTTCTTCTTGAAGCAAACAGTGGAAACTCAGTTTCATGAAAAGGACATTCTTCATGAAGGGATAAGGATCTCCCTCAACTATTAGGAAATAAAAACTTTATTTGAACTGTATTACTATTAAATTTAATTTTTTAACTTGAATATTCAATATATTAAAAAGGTTATGCCATTTAATTAATAATGCAAATGCCAAGATACTATATCAAGCATTCAGTTAAAATGATACTTGTAGCCGGGCTCGGTGGCTCAGCCTGTAATCCCGCAACTTTGGGAGGCTGAGGTGAGTTGATTGCCTGAGCCCACGGGTTCGAGACCCACCTGGGCAACTTGGTGAGACCTCATCTCTACAATAAATCAAAAATTAGCCGGGCGTGGTAGCGCGTGTCTGTAGTTCCAGCTACTGGAAGGCTGAGGCAGAAGGATTGCCAGAGCCCAGAGGGTCAAGGCTGCGGTGGCTGGGAGCGGCCACTGCACTCCAGTCTGGGCGACAGTGTGAGACTCCAACTCAAAAAAAAAAAAAAGATATTTGTTCTCAAACATTTCCTACAGGATTCAATATGCCCTAAAAAAAGAATACATAGTCTTCATACAATTGAAAAAAAAAACTTTGTAAAAAACTTAATTAGTAGACATTAGCAAGTTTTTTATTTCATAGTTGTCAGTAAGAAATTAAAACAATTGGAATTTCTTTAGCTTTGTTTTATAACCAAGTGTTATTCTGGCTAGTAAAACTCATCTAAAGGATGAAGAAGTGTGAGCTTCTCTACAAGGCCTAGAAGGCCTTAGTGATCTGGTCTTTGATTACTTGTCAACCTTTTTTCCCTTCTTTCTCATAGTCAATACACTCCAGCGCTTCTTAAATATCTGTCTTAATCCATTTTCTGTTGATAAAACAGAATATCACAGACTGGGTAACTTACAAAGAAAATAAATGTCTCTTAGTTCCGGGGTCTGGAAAGTCCAAGAGCATGATGTCAGTGTCTGGTGAGGGTTATCCTAACCAAAAGGTGAAAGCGATGGCATGAGAGGCACTCTGGCATGGGAGGCACATGCTTTACAACAACCCAGTTGTGTGATAACTAATCCACTCTCACAATAACAACATTAATCTCTTCATGAGGGCAAAGCCGGTCACCCCTCCTGACCCAATCACCTCTCATTAGGCCTCACCTCTCAGCATTGTTGCATTAGGGATTAAGTTTCCAACACTTGAACTTTCAGGGAGACACAGTCAAACCACAGCAGTATCTGATGATCCCTGAACATATTATACTTTCTTATTCCTGTCTGGAAAGCTCTCCTGCCTTTTCCTCCTGGCCAATTCCTATTCATTCTTCAAGCTCCTCAGGAAAGCTTTCCTAACTTTTCCCACAAAAGAATGCATGCTTCTACTTAAGGTCACATTCCATATTCTAATACTTGCTTTTGTGTTTTGTTTTTGTTCTCTTCATGTTTGTCTCTCCTCACTAAACCGTGAGCTCCCTGTTGGTGTTGTGGTCCAAGCAACACTTTGCTGCTAACCCTCGACACCAATAAATTCAGAGGCAGAAAAACTGGTAGAAGGAAGTTTATTTCTGAATTTGAATCCAGGGAGCAGAGCCTGGCTCCTGGCCTTTCTCAAATGGTTCTGCTCACCCTTTAGGCTTTACAGTCCACTTTCATACATTCAGGGTTGTTGGTTCCTATACATTGACTACATGACCAGCAGGGCATTGTACAGAACTTAAGTTACAGCCGCATTTTGTCAATAATGGCATTTTAAGGTCCACATTTCCTGGTGCCAGTTACCAGAGGTATCTCACAGCTTTTTATCAGTAACACCAGGCAGAGACATTAATCAAGCTTGCCATAGAGTGAAGGGAGTTAACAAGGTCTAAGACATCATTCATTACTACATGTTGTTATACACAAGACTTAGGATTACATTGATACAAAAGTTATACAAATCACAAGACTTATGATTACTTTGATGTTATATTATTCAAACCTATGACTACTAAGAAAAGGGAGTAAATGGGAATCTATTTCTCAGTTAGTTGGCACAGTCTGCAGGGAAGTTAGGGATTCTTTTAAGTTATTTACTGAAAGTGCATAGGAGATAAGGGAAGCCCACCTTTTGTTAGCTCCCAGGAATGTTGGTAGGTGTGGGCCCGCTCAATCTCTCACCATGCCCTTCCCTAGGGGCTGTGGCAATATGAACAGATAATAGTGGGTCTCCGTATCAAAGGCAAACTGTAGATTTTAATATTCATAATCATACAGCCTAGCCCAGCATGTGATGCATAAGTGGGTGTCCCGAGTCCTTCATGTCATTATGTTTTCTTGTCTGTTGTGAACCTGACACTGTGCTCTGCATTGACAATTCAAGTCGAGCAAAAGAGGCAGAATCTGTGCTCAATGAGCTTACTGTCTGGACACAAAACTGATGTTAATCAAATGATAATACTAGTGAATATATAATGAAAACTCGGAGTAAATGCTCTAAAAGAAACACACATACAACTCTGGCTGAGCACTGGGGAGAAGAAATGGTAAAAAATGCTTCCCTGGGGAAGTAAGGCTTAACTTGCCATCTAAAGAATGACTGATTAGAGATGAGACTGGAGAGAAGATAAAAGCCAGAATATGAGGGATCTTTGCAAGGCCATAATACATATTTACTTATTTATCCTAAGAGCAAAAATTTGGCATTGTAAGTTTTTGAAAAGGTGACTGACATAAACAGACTTAGACTTGTAAAGGTGTTCAGACTGTAGTTTGAAGAGTGGATTAAAAAAATATTTACTCATCGATTATTCTTTGAATTAACACATTAATAAATTAATTAACATCCTTAACTAGTTCTTAAATATTGACTTTATGTTAATCTCATCTAATTGAAATTTTAAGTTTAATAACACGCCTAGTACAGCCCTGTCCAACTGAAATATGAGCCACATATGTAATTTCGAATTTTCTAATAACCACATTCAAAAACATAAAAACAGAATGAAATTAATTTTAATATTATATTATACATAACCCCATTTCACCATGAAATCAATATAAGTGTTATGGATGACATAGCTTACTTTTTTTTTTGTACTAAGTCTTTGAAATCCAGTGTGTATTTTATAGTTATGGCACATCTCAATGAAGATAATCTCATTTCAATTGCTCAACAGCCATTATGGCTATTGGCTACCATATTGGAAACCACAGTTGTAATGCCCTCACCCAGTGGTTCCCAAACCTGGCTCTACATCAAAAGTACGCCTAGAGACACTTGTTAAAAAATGATGACCTCCCAGCAACTCTCTCCATTTTGATTAAATACCTCCAGGGAGACACTCAGAAATCTGTTTCTGCTCAAGTACACCAAGGTAATGCTGCTGATGCAACAGTCCACAGACAAGCACAGGGAAGCTTCCTCATTGTTTTAAGGTTGTGAATATAATGAAACCTTTAGGTATCCTGAGAAAATCTGAGCAATGTCACGGGAAGTCAAGAAGGAAGGGCATTTGGGATACCCCTCACATAATTTCAGAAATTCCTTACTATACCACATTGCTGAAAAGTTCAATCTAGTGTCTTCAGCTCCTGAAAAAATAGCAAACTAACAAAGGTGTATTGTCTCCTGGAGTTCTCAAATCCAATCCTGAAGACGCCACATAGGTCAAAGCAGGGTGATAACTATTGAGCCTTGCAGGAACTCTGAAAACCCCAGGAGAAAAAAGGGGGGGGACCTTGAGGAACAAAGAAAGATAGTAATGAAGGTGGGGGGGGGGCGTGGAGTGAAAAGACAATCTCTGATAGCCCTTTTCTACACCATACTAGCCTGGGTGGATCATGGCCCACTCCTAATTGAGACAGGCATTAAAACAGCAGGGCTGGTCCAGCACCTGCCCAGGGAGGTAGAAGAATATCAGGGAAGCTGATAGCTGTGCATACAGGTTGGTTTGGGCTAGTTCTTTTCTTCCTTCCACCATGGGTCTAGGTGATTACCACAGAAGACAGTTGGCTCTTAGAAGAGAGATGGCAATACAGGGGTACTGGGAGGTAACCCGAGAGGCATATTCTCTTCATGGGAGGACAGACTGGAGATAGTGGAGCCCAGGCTGTTACATTAGAGGCTTTCTGCCATGAGGCTCACCCCCTCTTCTCCTTTCCTGTTCCCCCACCCCAAAAGAATGACCAGAAGAGTCACAGTCCAAGTCCTAGACTTTTGATTCTCCCTTCCAAATGTGAATTACAACTATGCTTGCTGTTACTCCCAAGGGAATAGGAGATCGCAAAAGAAAATATTGCAACATCTGAGGAATATGATTCCATAAAAGAACTTTAAAAATAAAAAGAGGATCCTTTCTACTAGAGGAACAGAATTAATGAACAAAAAAGTGAAGAACTTAAAATGGGTAAAATAAATAACTTCAAAGGGATACGAAAGGATATTAGAAATATGAAACTAGAGACACTGGTTATGAAAAATATAGTGGCTGAAATGAACTTAGTAGCTGGGTTGACTAACAGATTGCGTACCATCAAATAACGAAATACTGAGGAAGAAATTACTTGGAAGACTCTACCAGAAAATATCTGAAAACAATAAAGGATGGTAAACATAAAAGTTAAAGGTTATGAAGAAAACTCTGATATCAAAACCTGAGAACATGACAAGGAATAAGAACTACAGACAAATATCCCTCATAAGCACACATGTAAACTTCTATACAAAATATTTGTTAACTGAATCCAGTTATCAGATATAGATATTATAAAATAATGAGTTTAGTAAGGTTGCAGTATACAAAATAACGGTACAAAAACCAATTGTGTTTCTGTATCCTAGCAATGAAAAATCCAAAATGAAATTAAATAATTCAATTCCAAATCACCTCAAAAAGAATAAAATACTTAGGAGTCAATTTAGCAAAAGACATGCAAAAATTTGTACACTGAAAACTACAAAGCATTGTTAAGTGAAATTAAAGACAATCTAAATAACTGGGTGACATCTATTTTCATGAATTTCAAGAAAGAGGGATCAAAAAAGGAAAGTATTTATGAAAACTTGTGTATTTATTCTTACATGTTTAAACTTCAGTCACTTTCAAAGTACTCTCCATTTGATGCAATACACTTTTCGAGACACTTTTTCCACTGCTCAAAACAGTCTTTGAACTCATCAATTTTGATGTTTTTAGTGCTTCTGCCATTTTTTTGCTTCACCTCTTCCCTACTAGCAAAAAGTTTCCCTTTGAGGACTTTTTTCATCTAGGGGGAAAAAAAAGTTGCTCTGAGATCAGTGAATAGGGAAGGTGGGCATGGGTGTCATGCCATTTCTGGTCAAAAACTGTTGAACAGGCAGCATGGCGTG
This sequence comes from Tarsius wallacei, assembly GCA_963574415.1. Taxonomy (NCBI): domain Eukaryota; kingdom Metazoa; phylum Chordata; class Mammalia; order Primates; family Tarsiidae; genus Tarsius; species Tarsius wallacei. The sequence continues at coordinate 20,587 of CAUYQG010149425.1, forward strand.
GGCAGGTGCATTGCCATGGTGGAAGAACCAGTCACCTGTTTGCCACAGTTGGGATGTTTCTTTTGCAAATCATGATGCAATCCTCTCAAAAGGTCCAGATAAAAACTTGGGTTGACTGATCCAGAGAAACAAATTCCGAGTGTACTCAAGGGGCCTGCTCTCCAAAAGATAATTCTAGTTTTGGGGGGGTCTACCTCCTCGTATTGTTCAGATGCCAATCCTCCCCAAATTAATCTATATATTCTACACAATTCTTATCAAAATCCCAGCAAGATCTTTTGTAGAAGTTGACAAGTTGACACTAAAATGTACAGAGAAGTATAAAGGACTTAGAAGAACCAACACAATTTTTAGAAAGTACAAAGTTGGACTTACTATAAAGTTATAATAATCAAGAGACCATGGCATTGGTGTAAGGATAGATATATAGATCAATGAAACAAAAATATACATTCTAGAAATAAATCCTATCTTTGTGGTCAATTTATTTTTTTTAAATGTCAAGGTGGCTGGGCTTGGTGGCTCAGCCTGTAATCCTGGCACTTTGGGAGGCTGAGGCGAGTGGATTGCCTGAGCCCGTGGGTTCGAGACCCACCCGGGCAACTTGGCGAGACCTCGTCTCTGCAATAAATCAAAAATTAGCCGGGCATGGTAGCGCGCGCCTGTAGTTCTGGCTACTTGGAAGGCTGAGGCAGAAGGATTGCCTGAGCCCAGCAGGTGGAGGCTGCGGTGGCTGGGAGCGTGCCACTGCACTCCAGTCTGGGTGGCAGAGTGAGACTCCAACTCAAAAACAAAACAAAACAAAAAAAATGTCAAGGCAAGTCAAGGGACAAGGATAGTCTTTCAACAAATATGTATACGCATTTTAAGTACGACGTTCACTCAAAACATGGCATTAAATAAATGCTAGCATCACCATGTCACAGGCAGGATAGTCAAAGAAAATGGCAAAAGCATGTTATATTATACATTGCCAGTGTAATATAATTCAGCTTCG
>CAUYQG010149432.1:0-14286 GCA_963574415.1 Tarsius wallacei
TGTAGTTCCAGCTACTTGGAAGGCTGAGGTGGAAGGATCGCCGGAGCCCAGCAGGTCGAGGCTGCGGTGGCCGGGAGTGGCCACTGCACTCCAGTCTGGGCGACAGAGTGAGACTCCAACTCAAAAAAAAAAAAAAAAAAAGATTTGCTGCTTCCTTTATATAATTTGAAGCAAATTTTCAGGCCTCAAACATTTTCATAGGTCCTTAAAAAGTGAATAGACCCTAGACCCTAGGCACCGTTCCTAATGCCTAATAGTGGCTAATGGTCAAAGCAGTTCTGGCCCTAAGGGCTGTCCAAGGAAATAAGGAGTGGATTCTTCCTACACCTACCCCAGTGCTTGAACTTGACCTGTCCTGATATGAGGAGGGTCCTGGTCACACATGGTAAAGGCCAAATACAGGCCTTATTCTTCAGTAACCAAGGCTCGCACGCTCGCGCACGCACGCGCACACACACACACACACACACACACACACACACACGCATACTTCAGCAGACCCAGAGGTTGGGAGTCCCAGCCCAGTCTATCATCACCTGTGGTTGGTATGCCAGAGACTTCTGGACTTGGAGGGATCAGGGTCTATCCCTAATGACTCAGGCCTGCCAAAGGTTTCCATAGATCCATGGGCCATAACATCTTCCTTGAAAAACAACAATTATTGTTTTAAAATGAAGTTGGTTGGATGTGGTGGCACACACTTGTAATCCCAACACTTTGGGTTGCTGAGGCGGGAAGGTTGCTTAAGCCCAGGAGTTCGAGATCATCCCAGGCAACATAGTGAAACTTCATCTCCACAAAAAACTAGCGGGGCATAGTGGTGTGCACCTGTAGTCCCATCTACTCAGGAAACTGAGGCAGAAAAATTACCTGAGCCCAGGTAGGTCAAGGCTGCAGTGAGCCATGCCACTGCACTCCAACCTGGGCAATAGAGTGAGATCCCAACTGAAAAAAAGAGAGAGAGAGAAAGAAAAAGAAAAGAAAAAATCAACACTACAGTGAGAAGGAGAACAAGTGACACGAAGTCATTTTGCTCTTGGGCCTGAGCAGATGTTTCTGGTTTATGCCCTGTGAGGGAGGGGCCCCTGAGGCTGGCAACCAGTTCCCAGGTGGAGTCCTGAAGGTTTGGAGCAGCTTGAGAGTAGCAACCTAAAGGCACTGGATAATTCATGTGAGAATCCAGGACTGGTAAAGTCACCCTTCAGCCTCAAGAGGGTACACAGACCTTGTTGACAGACACTCAGCCTGCAGGGGGACCTGAGTACTTCCTCACACAAGGGGCCACTGACAAGGGAAGCTGAAATACATGTGAGTGGCTGGCAAAGGCACTCATTTCTGACCTGGAAAAAGTAAAAAACAAACTTGCCAATGACTTCTGTCCCCTGCAAGGCAAAATCCAAAAATCATGGCATGCAAGGCACTTACCCTTTTAACATCTTTTAAATTCAGCTTGCCTAAGGGCCAGGGGCCACCTACTTACCCTTCTGCCTTGCTGCTATGGTCAGCCCCACTGACTTCCCTGCATCCAGCCCTGCCTCTGTGCCTACCCGTTCCTCAAAGTCACTTTTTCTTTGAAACCCACCGTAATCTTCCCAGGCAGCACTGGTCAGACCTTTGGCAAGGCCCACTACACTTGATGCATCCTTACATAACTGGATGTTTCTTTTTTTTTTTTTCCATCACCCAGTCTAGAGTGCAGTGGCACACTCACGGCCACCCCAGCGTCAACCTGCCAGGCTCCAGTGATCCTTCCACCTCACCCTTCCAAGTAGCCAGAAGTACAGGCGCGCGCTACCATGTCCAGTTAATTTTTTTAAAAAATTTATTGTAGTGATAAGGTCTCACCAAGTTGCCTGGGCTGGTCTCGAACCCACGGACTCAGGCAATCCACTCGCCCCGACCTCCCAAAGTGCTGGGATTACAGGCTGAGCCACCGAACCTGGGCATAACTGGATGTTTCTTGCAGAAGTATAATTTCTGGCGTTCCTATCTCCACACAAGTACGTGAGTTCCTCCAAGCAGGAATGTTTTAGTCACCGAAGCTTTCTCAGCACCACGGTCCTTGCCCGATGGTGGGTCTTCAATAAATAGGTGAGAAACGAACAAAGAACAAATATACTGGTGAATGAAGAACAAATATACTGGTTAGTGCGCGAAAATGTAACCAAATTTGCTTCAGCAAGTGACCATCTCATGTGCCACCCAATGCCCCAAGCAGTCTGCATGTGAAAGGATGCCTCCTGCCTCTATTAGGGTTTCCCTAAGGGAGGGGGCTCTCCTTCTTGGGGAGAGGCCACTTGGGGGTTGTGGAAGGCTTTGCAGCTGCCGCTAACGCTAACCATGTGCGCATGCTGGGAGGGCCGGCGGGCCACTTCATTACTTTGTGCTTAAGGAAATGCCTCCCAGCTCTGCACTTGCCTTTTTAAATTTCACAACCACTAAATTCACTCCCAGCATTTCTTTATTGCAAACAAAAGTAGTGTGGGGGATCTACAACAGAAACATTTCCACACAGCCGGCCTGTGAACAGCCTGAGATGCAGGGGTCAGGGACCCACGGCTGTCCTAGGCTGTTGCTCGGAGGAGACCCTGGCCCAACAGCAGAATCAGCAGAGCTGGGGCTAGGGAACAAACCTCTTCTATAAATAAAACCCGAGTCTTTCTTAAAAATTGGCTTTATTTTTTAGAGCAGTTTTAGGTTCGCGGCAAAATTGGGAGAAAGTAGAGTCTCTCTATATACCCTGTTCCCACATGCTCACAGCCTCCCCCGCTACCAACATCCCGGTTGGTTTGTTACAATCAATGAACCTACACTGACACATCATCACCCAGAATTCATGGCTTATGTTAGGGCTCACTGTTGGTGTTACGCATTCTATGGGTTTAGACGAATGTATAGTGACATACATCCACCATTTCAGGAGCATAGAGAGTAGTTTTGCTGCCCTAAAAACCCTCGGTTCTCTATGTTCATCCATCTCTCCTTCTGCCAACCCCTGGCAGTCACTGAGCATTTCCTTGTCTTGATGGTTTCGTCTTTTCCAGATGGTCATATAGTTAGAATCCTACGGTATGCAGCTTTTTCAGACTGGCTTCCTTCATATAGTAACAGGAATTTAAGGTTCCTCCATGTATTTTCACAAATCTGAGTCTTTTAGACCAGACCGATGTGGGTTTAATTTCTAACTTTGCCGTTTGTGAATTTGGACCAGTGACTTACTCCCTCCAGGCCACAGTGTCATCACTAGTTTCTCCTCTGTGAGTTTTTAGGGGATCTTCTACACATTAGCTTCTCCGCCTCTTTAAAGTTTTTTTTCTTTTCTTTTCTTTTTTTTTTGTTCAGTTGGAATCTCACTCTGCCACCCAGGGTGGAGTGCAGTGGCACACTCACAGCCACCACAGCTTGCTGAGCTCAAGTGATCCTTCAGCCCCAGCCTTCCAAGTAGCTGGAACTACACACGCGCACCACCACGCTTGGCTAATTTTTGATTTATTGTAGAGATGAGGTCTCCCCAAGTTGCCCAGGCTGCTTTCAAACCCGTGGGCTCGGGCAATATTCTCACCTCAGTCACCCAAAGTGCCGGGATTAGAGGCGTGAGCCACCGCTCCCAGCCTGGTTTTTTCTTTTCTTTTTCTTTTTTTTTCTGAGTCAGGGTCTTACTGTCACCCAGTCTGGTAGTACAGTGTCACGACCACGGCTCACTGCAGCCTCCACCTCCTAAGCTCAGGCAGTCCTTCTACTTCAGCCTCCCAAGTAGCTGGGACTACAGGTGTGCACCACCACACCCAGCTAGTTTGTTTTACTTTTTGCAGAGACAAAGTCTCGCTATGTTACCTAGGTTGGTCTTGAACTCCTGGACTTAAGCAATCCTTCTGCCTCAGCATCCCAAAGTGCTGGGATTACAGGCGTGAGCCATTACACCTGGAGCCTCCTCTATGAGTTTTGGGAGCACTTCCTCTTCTGTTTTTGTTTGTTTATTCACCTCAACACAAAGTCCAGTGCCCAACCATAGTTGCCATGCAGCGAAAGGTCATAGAACAACTGATGGATGAGTGGAACATCAGTATCTCAAAAGACCCATTTTATTTTATTTTTATTTTTATTTTTTCTAATTTTTTTGAGTTGGAGTCTCACTTTGTTGCCCAGGCTGGAGTGCAGTGGCACGCTTACAGCCACCACAGCCTCAACCTGCTGGGCTCAGGCGATCCTTCCACCTCAGCCTTCCAAGTAGCCAGAACTACAGGCATGCGCTACCACGCCCGGCTAATTTTTTATTTATTATAGAGACGAGGTCTTGTCAAGTTGCCCGGACTGGTTTGAGCCCACAGGCTTAGGCAATCCACTCACTTCGGCCCTTCAAAGTGCTGGGATTAGAGGCGGAGCCACCAAGCCTGGCCTCAAAAGGCCCATTTTAAATAAAATATGTGAGACCCCCAATATGAGTACTGCTGTAAAGTAAGAAAACCCCAGAAGTTGGAGTCATGGGCTCCAGCCCCACCTCTGCCACCTGGGCTACCTGGGATGTGTCTCTAGTCCCTCTTTGTACTCATGAATACCCTGGAGATACCAATGACCTCAAAAAGCCAGGGTATGAAAATGAAACAAGAAGATGCTGGAAATAGGAGGGTCCTGGGGACCATAAGCTCTAGCTCAAGGAAGTCATCCTTTGGAGGACAGAAGGACCATCTCCCAAATTCAGGCCACCTTGCTTTTCCTGCCTTCTGCAATGTACAACACCAGCCCGGGGCCCACTTTCAGCTATGCAAAGCGCAGATCAGAGGTCAGATGGGAATGTGGCTCCTGTAGGCTCTGCCATTAGATGATTTGGTGGCCTTCAGGAGTATCACAGCTGCCAGACACTCTTTAAAGGTTCAACATGCACTGTTGTCTAATCCTCACAATAAGCCACAGAGTAGGCACAACAATCCCTCAGGGGCCAGTCCTGCCATCAAGGTGGCCCAGCTAGCAGGGGGCCAGGCCAGCGTTTGAGTCATGCCCTTCAGGCCAACCCCAACACTCTTGCTTTCATTAAGTTATCCATGGGCTTCTACTCATTTCTACCTTAAGATCTGGCACAGGTCACATGGGAACACACCTTTGTGTAAACTGACTAAGTATCCTGGAGACCACTAGCCCACGGCACTTCCTGGACTGTGAATTAATAACTCCTGAGAAATGCCATCAGTCCATCAGAAATGCCCAGCTCTGCAGGGCAGCTGAGGAGAGGGAGTCCTCGGCATCACCAGCAAGGCCTGGACACTAATGAAAAATGGCCCATGCTGGCTAAAGGGACCTATACAAGGGTGCCAGTTTGTAGCTGCTGCTTGTTTCCTGGGACTGACTCCTGGCCTGGCAGTTCTCCATGTCTTGGAGCTTCCTTTGGTTTGAATCAGAGTGAAAAAGTGAAGAGAGGCCGGGCTCAGGGGCTCAGCCTGCAATCCCAGCACTGTGGGTGGCCGAGAGGAGTGGAGTGCCTGAATCCACGGGTTCAAGACCAGCCCAGGCAACTTGGCGAGACCTCGTCTCTACAATAAATCAAAACTCAGCTGGGCATGGTAGTGCATGCCTATAGTTCCAGTTACCGGGAATGCTGTGTCAGACAGATCTCTGGAGCCCAGCAGGACAACACTGGGGTGGCCGTGTGCATGCTATTGCACTCTAGTCTGGGCCACAGAGTGAGATTCCAACTAAAAAAAAAAATTGAAGAGAATACTGCAGACATTTAACCTCTTGTTTCATAGCAAGGGACAGCGACTGTCAAGGGCTTAGCTTTGCAACCTTTTCCCCACTGCCCCCCTCTCTATCTCACCACTCATGCTGGGCTCCACCTAGGGACTCTCTTCTCTCATTCTCTCACACCATAAAAAGTCACTGAGCTTTCCCTGTTCACAGTCCTGAGGATACAGATGTGAGCCAGCCACGGCGGCTATCTGTCTCAAAGGAAGTCCACGTCAAGGACCAGAGGGTTTGTCATACCTGGGGCACTGGGCTGTAAAGGCAATCTATCTAGTGAATGACACCAACTGTCATGTCAGCCTCTCCCAACCTGGCTGCCTCTCTGACAGGAAGCTGAGGAGGCTATACTAGATAAGAATGAAGAATAAAGGGAGAAGGAAGCCACCGTCAGGACAGACTTGGGCCATTTAGGAAACTGAAGCTGAGAGAGGTTTCAAGACCTGCCCAAGGTCACTCACCAAGCAAAGGGCACATTCAGAGCTGGAACCGCCAGGAGGATAAGGAAGGAAGGAGGAAAGCCCACCGGGCAATGACTGCCGTCTCAATGACTGCTTCTTGGCCGGTCATCAGCAGGACCCCGTCAGTGCCACTGACACTGGCATCATCCACCTCTGGAAGGCCTGTTTGCCTCCAAGTGTCATAAGAGGGAGGGTCCCAGATTCCAAACTCCAACCTGAAGCTATGTTTCCACAAGGATGAGGGATCTGGATTCCAAAGAGTACCACGCTTAGGCCCAGGCAACCACGACCCTGGCCTGGCCCACGCTTTGGTCTCCCTGCAGCAGTGCCCCTCCTCACTAAGCATGGACTCTGCTGGGCCCAGGAAATGCACTGGCCCTGAGTCTGTGTCCCCTCCCTCCCTGGACCATGCTCTATATACCCAGGATCCCTTAATGCCCCGCCACCCAAATACCTCTGAGCTTGCTTCCAAAGTCCACTCTCCCAGTGACTTATTGGGCCAATGGGGTGCTCACTCCGAGTTCCAAGAGATAGCAAAGAGATGACTGTTTAAGGAGTGGAGTGGGCAGAGCTTGGACTCACAAGATGAAATATTCAGTGAGGCCTCCTCACTGTGTAAGATAAAAGCAGTTTGGAAAGAAAAGGGAGGCAGGCTGTAGGCCAGGAGCCTTCCTTTCCACTCTAGTCTCAAGTCCCTCAAACACAAGAGGGGGGATGATGTGCAGAGCCCACCCTCCTCATCTCACTGCAGCAGGTGCCGCATAGCCTCCACCTCTCAAGCAGCCAGCGTTTGCTAAGCAACCAGGAGCTCCTGGTGGCTGCTCTCGCTCTCTGTGGTTGCTATGGAAGCTGTTTTAGAGAACCTCTCCTGCCAACAACTAAGGCTGTCTTAACAGAGCCTGGCTCCCAGCACCTTGCCTTTCAGCCCTGAGCAGATGGGGGGAGGGTGACAGAGTGTGTCAAACTTCCTAAGCTGTGGGAGTGCAGGTTGATCATGCTCCTGCAACTTTGTCAGCTTCGCCTGAACCAAGCGTGTCCCTGGTTTCCCCAGACATATCTGTCCCTCCCCAAAAGACCCTGTCCCCTAAACCCTGCCCCTCTCCCACCCTTTGCTCTGCCTCTGGCTTCTGGCTGGACGTTTGTCATGGGCTATGTCTTTATCCTCAGGGTGTCAGGTCTTTCAAATGGCAGGGGTAGGAAAAGAAAAAGGGTGCCCCTCTATCAGGCCTCAAGGTGAAGTGCCCTCAAGAACTCCGTTTTCTCCTGCTAGGGTGGGCCTCCATCCCTTCTCTCCATGTTACCAATGACCCCCTTCTGCCACCAGAGCTACGTGAGGACTGAGGCCACAGGGCAGGCGGAGGTCAGGCACCACACAGGAAGAGGAAGTGGGAGAGCACTCACCCCACCACAGGGGCTAAGTAGACCTCATCCCATGGGGTGTCTTAGATGGCAGGATTCTCTATCCTAAAGAAGAAAGTGCTTATTTTACACCAAAGGGCCAAGCGTGGTAGCTCACGCCTGTAATCCCAGCACTTTGGCAGGCGGAGGCAAGAGGACTCCTGAGTCCAGGGATTCAAGACCAGCCTGGACATCTCAACAAGACTTCGTCTCTACAATAAATTTTTTTTTAAATGGCCAGGCACGGTGGCTCAGCCTGTAATCCCAGCACTTTGGGAGACCAAGGCAAGAGGATTGCCTGAGCCTGGGGGTTTGAGACCAGCCTGGGCAACTTGGTGAGATATCATCTCTACAATAAATCACAAAAGCTAGCCAGGAGTGGTGGTGTGCGTCTGTAGTTCCAGTTACTTGGAAGGCTGAGGCGGAAGGATCACCTAAGTTCAGCAGGTTGAGGCTGAGGTGGCTGTGAGCGTGCCACTGCACTCCAGCCTGGGCAACAAGAGTGAGACTCCAACTCAAAAAAATATTTTTTTAATAACTAAATAAATGAAATTATCCAGGCATGGTGGCACGTGCCTGTGGTTCCAGTTACTTGGAAGGCTGAGGCGAGAGGATCACCTGCACCCAGCAAGTCAAGGCTGCATTCCAGCCTAGGTGACAGAGTAGGCTCCTACTCAAAAACAAAAAAGAAAACAGGCATCAAAGGACCCGACTATTCAATGGAGGAGGAGAGGAAGAAGGAGAGTAGAAGAGGGGAAGGAGAGGAAACTCACCACGGTCAGCTCTGTGACCTTGTGCTAGTGGTGTCACTGCCTGAGCCTCAATTCGCTCATCTCCAAAATGATGATGCCTTAGGCAGGGTAGCTAGGCCTAGATAGAAAAATTTATTGTAGGCTGGTTTTAGAAAGCATCCAGACAACCCGTCGGCAAGCTGAACGGCCCTGCAGTATGGAATGTGAATTCGATATGGACTCCCAGTCCACCCCACCTTCTCAGCTCGCCAAAGGAAAACCCCATGGTTACCAGATAGGAATCAAAAGGCCATAGAAATGATGATAAGACCAGAGGCAGAGAGAGAGCAATCTCTCTGGAGTGACAGTTACCTGGGCTCCACCCTCCTTAGTATATCAATCATTATGAAGGCATATCAAGCCTATTGTAAAAAGCAAAAAGTGCTGTTTCCAGTTTCTCTCGCCCATGCCAGGTCTGGCATGTCTCTCTATCTTTCCCCTCTTCTTTCTCTAATAAACTTTGTTTTAAAACTTTGCTGGCCATTTAAAAATTCATTTTATGGTTGAGCCAAAGAATCTACGAGTTTTGCACTGCACCCCACCCGGCATCAATGACACTCTTAGCTGGTATTGCTGGGACGGTGAAGGACGCAATGCCAGCCCTGAGCAGGCTTTCTATCAATGTTTGCACCTTTTCCTTTGTGAGTTCTATACTACTGGGGTGTCTGCAATTGTGGACTTTGAGAATCAGAGTGGTAGGCAATGCCGTGATGCAGAGTTGTAGCCAAGCAAGGTCGTGTTCTTTGCTCAATCAGAGTAGAAGGTGTGTTTCTGTTTTTTATTTTTTGAGTTGGAGTCTCACTCTGTTGCCCAGGCTGGAGTGCAGTGGCACACTCGCAGCCACCCCAGCGTTGACCTGCTGGGCCCCAGTGACCCTTCAGTCTCAGCCTTCCAAGTAGCCAGAACTACAGGCGCGCACTACCACACCCGGCTAATTTTTGATTTATTGTAGAGACGAGGTTTTGCCAAGTTCCCCTGGGCTGATCTCGAACCCATGGGCTCAGGCAATCCACTTGCCTCGGCCTCCCAAAGTGCTGGGATTACAGGCTGAGTCAGTGAGCCTGGCCAGAAGCTGTGCTTGGAGAGTGCACAAAGCTGGCGAGTCTTGCTCACAGCTGTTCTCCTGATGCTGTGAAGAGGGCCTGGGGTGGTGTACTCATGTATGTCTTTGTGGAATGAATGGATGTCATCTCAACACCCAGAGCAGAGATACACACTCCAGCCCATCATGGCTGCCCAATGCCCCAAAAGCAAAGAGTCTTGTTATAAGGGATGTAATTTTTTTTTCGAAGACCAGAAATAGTTCAACATACTCATTTCTGAATGTGGAACTGCTCAAGGGAACAGAGCAACAAATGAGAAATAAAGAAAGAGCCAAAAGCAACAAAACTAGATGATATTGGGCTCCCTGCATGTGGGTTTCTAGTGCTCCCTGCTGGCACCCCAAGGATGGATCCCAGCGTGAGACAGATGTCCCCCAACATTTGCAGCAGGGAGCACCATTGATCACACTCATTTCCTTCTGGGTTCATTGTGGCTTTGGCCAAAAGCACCTGTTGAGGATCCATTTTTCTTCTCAAAAGAAGAAACTGTCATTTGAGAGAAGTTAGACATGCTCATTAAAAAAAAAAAACTCAATAATTGCAAAGTGGTTCAATTAAAGTTTTTTAAAAAAGCCTATTGCAGTTGATTTCTAGAAAGTCACAGTTTATTGTTAACATTCTGCTTTGAATTTGAGATTGAAAAGCTTCAAGAGGAAAACTATAATGAACATAGACTTTGAAGGATTCCTTCATTTTTAAAGAAACAACTCAGTCTCCTTTTCTCAGCTCCTAAGAAACGCAGTTCAATATTTTTTTTAAAAAAATTTTTTTTTAACTCATCCTCATACTCCTGAGAATCTCACAGATTTTCAAAGTTGGAAAAGCCTCCAAGGCCTCAAAGCCCAAGACTCCGGCCAATTCTCTGTCTTCCTTGGTGCAAGGAGAGCAGGAGCTCTGAATGTGGGTATGTGGGTTCACACCCCAGCTTGACCAATTGCTAGGGGAGCAGTCTCAGGCAAGTCACTCCACTGCTCTGAAACTCAGTAAACACATATTTTTCCAGAGTTGTAAAAAGACACAATACATGCAAACTTTTAGAATGGTGCCTGAGTGTTTCCCTTGGGAAGGGTCATAGGGTGATTATTGGTGGCTACAGAGAGGGATGTTCCCAATATGCTCAGGCCAGGATCTGAGAAACATGCAAAAAATGATACTCATCCACGCTGGACTTGGTGCTGTCTCCCATTTACCAAGAGTACGGTTGTGTGGATGCCTGCCACCCACACTCCTGGACCTGATCCTCTGCTTCTCCTAAAGTCAGCCCAGGTTCCGAGTCTGTGATACAGGACACTTGCCGTCCATCCTCACTTTTTGCTTGTTCCTCTACCTGCTACCACCTAATCTGAGTTCTCCATTTCAAGATCTCAACCTTGAAGCCCACCATTTCCACCCCACCAGGTCCACTCTCCTATATTAAAGACCTTCATCTCCTGTTTCCCCCTGTTGCTTCAGGGAGGAGTCCCCTGCCCTAATTCATCTTCAGCCTCACCACTTTGCCAAGAGCCCTCACCCAACAGTGGTAGCTACTGAATTTCTACTAAGGAGGGCAATGAATGATAATTCAATGGAGGGGGGAAGGAGGTGTCGCTGAAAGTCTTGTCTAGGGCTGGGCTCGGTGACTCAAGTCTATAATCCCAGTACTTTGGGAGGCCGAGGCAAGAGGACTGCCTGAGTTCAGGGGTTTGAGACCAGCCTGGGCAACCTGGTGAGACCTCATCTCTACAATTTAAAAAAAAATTAGCCAGGCATGGTGGCGCAAGCCTGTAGTTCCAGCTACTTGGCTGGCTGAGGCAGAAGGATTGCCTGAACCCAGAAGGTCGAGGCTGCAGTGGTCATGAGTGTGCCACTGCATTCCAGCCTGGGTGACAGAGTAAGACTCTGATTCTAAAAAAGAAAAAAAGAAAAAAAAGAGACTTGTCTGGAAGCACCATCTGCATACTGCACTATGGTAGGTTAATTTCAGGGATTGGGAAGAAAGATGGAGAGATTATGAGGAGACCAGATCTCTTCCACCATCATAATTCCTGTCTGTTCTGGTATTTGGAACCCTTATTCACAACCTCCCTTCCAGATCAGCAGGCTGACTCATCCATTGCTCCTGGGCCAAGAATGGCAGGAAAGAAAAGAACTAATATTTATCAAGCCCTAAAGAAAGAGCTACCCTGGTTCTCTTCTGGGCACTTTCGTACCTGAGTGTCTAAAGACTTTGTACTGTGCATCCTGGCTGAGCTAGGCCTACATTTCCCAGAATTCCCTGTCCCGGATGCTACATCAGCTCATGCGTGTTGTCATGAGTCTGCATGGGGTGGCAGGCGGGCCCACAGCAGCTTCTGTTCCATGTGTGTCTCCTTCAGCCTCTCCAGCTGGGGCCAGGTACATGTCCAGGTGTGAAGGGAAGACACTGGGGAGGTGGTGTGAGAGTCTGAGGCCAGCCCCATTGTATTCCTCACCTTGTTCTTGCCTAGTTCTCGTCCCTGCTGAGGTCAAGCCCAATGCCTTACACAGCCTTATTCTAAATCACTTACTGTGGTCTTGTTATGTTAAGGAACCCCTAACCGATAGCGTTAGTACAATGCAATAGGTAAGAAGGCAGCTTCTGGAGCCACACATTCTGAGTCCAAATCCTGACTATGCTATGTCATTGGATAGCTGCTGACATTTGGTCTTCTCACCATGTCTCCATTTCCTCTTCTGCAAAATGGGAATAACAATAACAGTATCCACCTTAGAGGTAGTCATGAAACATCAATGACTTAATATGTAGAAGGCCTTTGGAATAGTATTTACCACCCCCATAGGCGTTATTACTACAACCATCACAGTTTGTCTTTAAAAACTTGGTGAGATCAGTATATCGTATCCATTGGTCAGTGGAGCAAGACTCAGAAAGGTTAAGTGACTTAGCCAGGGTCACGTGACTAGTAAACGACAGAGCTAGATTCGATCACAGGTCAGTTTGCTTCAAAGGACACCAGGCAAGGAAAGGTTCCCACTACCATTTCTTATCTCTAATCCTTTGGGAAGTTGTCTCTCTGGAAATCTTCCAAGCCTCTCGTTTCATAAGAACCCTTAATCATTTTAATCGAGAATGAAAATATTCACCAACCTAGACTTTTTTAGACAGATTCGAAAATCCTACAGAAGAGATCATTTTCCCTTGATACTGAATCCCATTCTGAATACAGTACAATTTCACTCATGAATAATTTTGAATTTAAATTAATCAACAACTATTAATTCAACTCCAGTCTCTCTCCAATGTTGTATTACGTGCTATGGGACAAACAAGCATCTGTGGTATAGTGGGACATCTACAGGACTTGAATTAGAAAAGCCTGCACTTGCGTGTTCACACTCTGTGAAAGAGTAATTAGGAGATCCATGTCTGTATTATCATTGGAGTGGATTGACTGGTGGTTCCAAAAAGAAATTTTCAAGTCCTACTACCCAAATCCTGTGAATGTGAACTTATTGCGGGGAAAAAGGTCTTTGCCAAGGTAATTAAATTAAAGGTCTCAAGATGAGGACATCATTCTGAATTGTCCCAGTGGGCCCTAAATCCAATGATAAGCATTCTTATAAGAGATCGAAGAGAAGACACAGATACAAGAGGAGAAGAAGGCCATGTGAAAATGAGGAATGCCTAGAACCACCGAAGCTGAGAAAAGGGAGTCTTTCCTAGAGCCTGTAGCAAAAGCATAAACCTGCCTACACCTTGATTTTGAACTTATAGCTTCTAGACTAGGAAAGAATTCATTTCTGCTGCTTAAAGACACCAAGTTTGTGGTAATTTGTTATTCTTCGCATTCTAAGAAGCTCATAGAGTTATCTATTGCTAGGTAACAAATTGTCACAAATACAGCAGCTTAAAACAAAACCCCTTTATTACTTTACAGTTTTGTAGATCAGAAGTCTAGACACAGCATGGGAGATCCTGGGTTCTCTTCCCAAGCTCTCTCAAGACTGAAACCAAGGTGTCAGCTGGCTGTGGTCTCCTGTGCAGCTTGGGGTCACTTCTAAATGCGAGTGAGTGTCACAATTCAATTATTTGTGGTTATAGGGCTGAGGTCCCCATTTCCTGGCTGACTGTTGGTGGGGAGTCACACCCAGCTCTTAGAGGCCACTTGCGTCCCCAGCCACGTTGTCTCCTCCATCTTCAAAGGCAGAAATGGCCCGTCTCTCTCAGGTCAAATCCCTTTCACACTCCAGATTTCTTGTTCACCTTGTCTCTGACCTCTATACCCAAATTTAAAGAGCTCTTGTGATCAGATCAGTCCTACCCAGATAGTCTCTCTTTCTTAAAGTCAAGATGTAATGTGATAACATGAAATTGTATTCTAAATAATGATGCTGAGCCAAAGTGGAAAGTATTACTTATTTTAAAGTAATTTTTTTAAAGTTAAAAGGAAAAAGTGCTTTTTAAAAAAAGAAGTGATTATTAGTTAATTTTATTTTAAATAAGAAAAATAAAGATGACGGGCATAGACTACTCTCTGGAAGAAACACAATAGTGTAAAGGCAAGGAAGGCAAGAGATAGTGTCTGACAGAAACCATGAAGGTGAAGCCGGGCTCGGTGGCTCAGCCTGTAATCCCGCGGCTTTGGGAGGCTGAGGTGAGTGGATTGCCTGAGCCCGCGGGTTCGAGACCCGCCTGGGCAAGCGAGACCTCATCTCTACAATAAATCAAAAAATCAGCCAGGCGTGGTAGCACGCGCCTGTAGTTCCAGCTACTTGGAAGGCTGAGGCGGAAGGATCGCCGGAGCCCAGCAGGTCGAGGCTGCGGTGGCCGGGAGCGGCCAC
>CAUYQG010149434.1:0-20044 GCA_963574415.1 Tarsius wallacei
TTTTTGAGTTGGTGTCTCACTCTGTCGCCCAGACTGGAGTGCAGTGGCCGCTCCCGGCCACCGCAGCCTCGACCTGCTGGGCTCCGGCAATCCTTCCGCCTCAGCCTTCCAAGTAGCTGGAACTACAGGTGCACGCTACCAAGCCCGGCTAATTTTTGATTTATTGTAGAGATGAGGTCTCGCCAAGTTGCCCAGGTGGGTCTCGAACCCGCGAGCTCAGGCAATCCATTCACCTCAGCCTCCCCAGGCGAGGGATTACAGGCTGAGCCACCAAGCCCGGCTGAGGCAGGACTTTTTTTGTGGTGGTTTTCTTATGGTGGAGTGAACTGTTGTTGGTCTATTCAGCGTCTCAATTTCTTTTTGTTTCAACCCTGGAAGGTTGTGTAATGCCAGAAAGTCCTCCATTCTGTTTAGGTTTTCAAGTTTGTTTCCATACAGGTATGCATAGTAATCTCTGATAATTTTTTATATTTCTTTGAGTTCATTGTGATTTGATCCTTTGCATTTCTGATTGTATTCACTTGGGCTTTTTCTCTCTTTCTTGGTCAATCTGACTAGAGGTCTGTTCATCTTGTTTATCCTTCCAAAGAACAAGCTTTTTGTTTTGCTGATTTTTTCTATGATATTTTTGTATTCTATGTCCTATATTTGGGTTTTTACTTTGGTGATTTGGATTTTTCTGCTGAAATTAGGGTTGTGGTGGTCTTGTCTTTCCAATTTCCTTAGGTGATTTGTTAGACTGTTAACATGTGAACTTTCCATTTTCTTGTTGTGTGTTCCTAAATAATAGAATTCCCCTCTCAGTACTGCTTTCACAGCATCTTAGAGGTTTTGGTAAAGTGTCTCTATATTTTCATGTGCTTTTAGAAATCTTTTGATTTATGCTTTGACTTCTGTGTTGACCCATGCGTTGTTCAGTGCTAGGACCATGCTATTTAGTGTCCATGTCCTCGTGAGTTTTGGGGTAGCTTTGTTAGTGTTGATATTTATTTGTATGCCACTGTTGTCTGAGAAGGTGCATGGCAGTATTTTGATCTTGTGAAACTTGTTTATGCTTGAGTTATGGTCAAGGACGTGGTTGATCATGAAGTACATTCCATGTGGGGATGAATAGAATGCATATTCTATGGTTGTTGGTTGGAGTGTTCTGTAGCTATCTATTAAGTCCATTTGGTCAAGTGTCAAGTTGAGGTTCCAGATCTCCTTGTTGATTTTTGCCTCTGTGATCTATCTTGGACTGATAATGGGTGGGGTATTTAAGTCCCTAGTTATGATAGAGTTCTAGTCTTTTTTTTTTCTTTTTAGTTTACCTAGAAACTGGTTTATAAAAGTTGGTGCTCCTATGTTAGGTGCATATATATATATATATATATATATATATATATGAAAGATATTTCTTGTTGATAGATTGGACAGTTTGCCATTATGTAGTGACTTTCTGTGACTTTTAAATTTTTGATAGCTTAAAATATATTTTTCTGAAATTAACATAACAAATCCTGCTTTCCTTTGTGTTCTGTTTGCCTGAAAATTTGTTTTCCATCCTCTAACTTTGAGTCTGTGAGTGTCCATTCTGGTGAGATGAGTGGAGACAGCATATTTTGTGTATTTTTTTTAAATCTAGTTTTTCATTCTGTGTCTCTGCAGTGGTGCATTTTGTCCACTAACATTCAGGCTAATTATTGAGATGTGAGAGTGTATCCTTGTCATTAGGTTCTTATAGAGTTTGCTGTTATTGTTTGTTTATTTATTGATTTTATTTTGATTTTTGGATTGGGATAAGTGTGCGTTTTTAATCTTTTTTGCTGCATCTTGGGAAGAATGTGATCATTCTTTTTCTTCTTTCTTTTGTGCTTAATACTTTCTTAAGTGTTTCTTGTAGAGCTGGTCCAGAGGTTACATAAACTCTTAGGGATTTAATGTCTGGGAAGGATTTTAATTCTCCATTGCTGATGAAGATTAATTTAGCTGAGTAGGAAATTCTGGGTTGGAATTGTTTATCTTTGATAGCTTGTACTGTTTCTATAGCTACATTTGTGGCTATTCTAATTAGTCTTCCCTTGTAGGTGGTCTGACCTTTCTCTCTCACTACCTTGAGAATTTTTTCTTTTATACCTACTTTGTATAAGAAAATTACCATCTGTCTAGGAGTTGGTCTTCTCATTTGATGTCTTTCAGGGGTTCTCTGAATCACATGTGTTTGAATGGTCATGTCTCTGATGAGAGGAGAGAAGTTTTCTTGAATAAGTTAATGGATGTTTGTTCCAGGGTAGTCTCTGTCTCTCTGTCTGCCTCAGAAATGCCAATTAATAATAAGTTCTACCTCTTGATAGAATTGCCCATCTCTAGTTCTGTCTTTTTAAGCTTCTTTTCTATGTTTTTAACGGTTTGGGTTAGTTCCATATTTTGGTCCTCAGACTCTGAGATTCTTTTTATTGCTTGGTTAATTCTGCTTTCCATGTTTGTCAGGTTATTATTTATTTTATTTACTGTTTTTTTTATAGCTGTCATCTTTGTTATCAACTCCTTCATTCTTCCCTCTTGTCTCTCCTCATTTCTATTCATACCGTCTATTAATACCCTAATAACTGGGTTTGTGATTTGAGACCAGTAGTTCTGGGGGTTCTTCATCATTTGAGTTCCAAAGTCTGTATTCTCAGGTGCTATCTTCCCAAGGATCTGATGGGACCTGTGTTCTTCCTTTGGTTCTTCTTCATTTGAGATGGTTTTCCTCCCCCTTTTTCCCTCTTCTTTATTCCATTCCTCAGTGATAGAGGGAGTAGCTTTAAGTTCTGTTTGCTTAATTCCCTATGCTTCCCTATGTAGATCCTCTGGATTTGTTCAATTTTGAAGCCAGAGTGAGGATAGGGTGTGTGTTTTTGCAGTTTTAAAATTTGATTAAGGTGTGGTGGGTGGAGCTGTGGTTCAGAAGCTATCTATAGATCACAGTATACACTGACAGGTGTTTGGGACCCCTAGAACCCACTTCTCTCCACCTTACAGTCTGTCCATATGGTGGAGATGTATGTATGCTCCCTGAAAACAATATGATCTAAGAAAAAAGAAAAGAATGGAGAAAGAAAGAAGAGAGATGAAAGGAAGAGAAAGAGGGAGAAGAAGAAGGACAATAGACAGGCACATCAACTAACGAACAAACAAAGAAAGAGACAAAAACAGACAAACATACAAACAAAAAAAACCCTGATGATGCACTCACTCTCAAAAATACCCATAAGCAAACAAAAAAACTAAAAAATGTAAAAACAACAAAAAATAACAAAAACAAAAGAAATACAAAAATGTAAACAAAAACAGAAAAAAAAAAGCCCAGAAAACAAAAAACAGAGCTCCCTCTGTGACCATTTCTAGAACTTCTGGTCTTTTGCTTTTCTTTTCTTGGTTCCCAAGCACTGCCGCTGCTTTTGGCTGCTGCCACAATGAGAAGTGGGCTTCAGTCACTGGCCCCTCCCCTCCACTGTCAGCACAGGCCAATCGGGTTGCTCTCCGTGTGGGTCAGATACCCTATGGACTGCGGGTGAAAAGGATGAATCAGATCCAGACTCACCCCAACTCCTCTGCTGCTGCTGCTGCCACTGCCAAATCTTCCACTCTGATCAGACATGTCCATGCCTGATCTAGCACAGAGGCGGGGTGTCTGTCTCTCTGTGTCCACTCTTGAAGTTTCCTTTCTGGACCAGTGATGGTTGATCCTAGAGGGATGTGGATGGGGATCACCTCCTGGTCTCAGGTTGGAGGCTGAAAAGAGCTGGGTCGGCCAACACAGGTTTCTACCCATCCCGGTACAGAGAAAATGGCAGTGGTCAGAGTCTCTTCGCTGGTGACAGGGCTCAGCTCCAGATTTCAGCTCCAGATTTCCTCTGCATGCTTTCTCCATGGTTCTGCTGCCGATGCCCAGCCAGTTGCCCCAGGTGGTGGTGTTGGTCAGGGGCCAGGTGCTGAGGAGCAGCTGATCTCTGCTGCCTCCTCTGAGAGACCCCTGAGAACAGTGGATGGTCCTGCGCACTGCGGGCCTCGATCTCAGAGAAGTGGTGGGTGGCAGCAGCCTCCGGGAGGAAGCCCTGGGTGCTTGATCCTGAGTCTCCCTTCAGACAGAGTTATGTTCATCCACTTGCGCATTCCCATACACATAGACTGTGTTTATGGACACTCGCCCTTTCAGAGACTCACATGACCACTGCTTTTGTCACCATTTTGCTGAGTCCCCCAATATTATTTTCTTTAAGTTTCATGGATGACTGTTAAGGATAAGTACCATTTCATAGTATTCTATTTGAATCCATAAAGCAATGTAGAATATCAATTTTAGCATCACCATTGTTAATATTATTGGCCTAACCATGTTGTCTTTTTTTAAATTTGAGGACAGCTTTATTTATTTATTTATGATTTTATTATAAAGATGTGGGGTACAATTCAGGGTTAGGTATATAAACGTTGATCATGCAGGTACCCTTGTTGATGAGGTATGCCCCCCTCTGCTAGCAGTTTCCCTTAACTGCCAGTCCCATCCCGCCCCGACAGTTTTCCACTACTGCCAATCACTTTCTTATAGCATTATAATTGTTCAAGGTCACCTTATGAGTGAGAACATATGGAACTCTATTCTTTGCTTCTAAAATAATATTAACCTCTAAAGCACGGCTATCAGTTCTAGTTCCAAACTGTTGATGACAAAGAAATGACTTATGCTACTCCTACTAAGATAACATGGTTAGGCATATATATACACATATATATATGTGTATATATATATGAGGGATACTGTTTTCCTATTGACATAAAATGTAAAAAGAAAATGTCTCCATGTTAAGTATGTTCACTAATATGTATCATCAAACTTTTAGACAAATTACTTCTCTTATACAAAGATGTTGTAAAGATAAAGAAAGAAGTAGACAAAAAGGTGGCAATTGATATAAACCTGTGAAATACATATAGTATATACATATGTATGTGTGTGTGTATGTGAATGTGTATTTTTGAAGGAATATGCTCAAGACCTCAAAGGTAAGAAGACAATTGCAAACACATGCACACATACATAAGTTGAATTTTATAATTAAGTGAATAACTATTTTTAGGCTACAAATTAATAAACATTTGCCATCATGTTTTGTGAGATTATTTCTGGTTTTAAGAGGTCATCCAGTGAAAGCTGAGATAATGAGATTTGTAAAAGTAGAAACAGCAAACATTGCAATTAGTGTCTGCATGAAAAGCCAGAGGTTGAGATTAAGGAGTTGGGTAATACATTTTTTTTCCCTCACAAAGTCTACACACACAGTTAAGTATAAAGCCTCTAAAAATGGTTTTATCTTTTCTAGTTACAGAAAAGATAATGAATCAATTTACTAGGTAGTGTGTTATTTTACTCCTAGTCATTATTACATGTATTTTGATCATTACAATCTTGAAATTATTTTCTCGCACAAAGATTTTATCAAAGTAGAATCAAAGATATTTATGATACTGATGAAATTATTCTAAAAGTCAAATATATACACTGAATGTTTCTATAGGTTAATTTATTTTCTTCTTCTTTTAACTACCAATTTTGAGGAAATGCTCACTTTAAATTCAAGTAAACACAGCTAAGATTCCGATTTGTGAGGCACTATTATATACCTATAGACTATAGCAGGATTACCCAAGTTTTTGGTATTCCAACATTTACTATAGCAATATATAATCTACAAATCCCCCAAATGATTACAAATAATTATGTCATATATTATAAATATACATATATAAATATTTTTAAAAATTTTAGGTTACTATTTATTAAATTATATAATTAACTTAATTGTATAAAATGTATGTTATTTTTATTTTAAAATGCTTCAACTTTTCCCATTTAATAACATTGTGTGTATTAATTACATGTTTACACAAGAAAATAATTTTTTGATAAATCAATTTTAAATTGACATTTTGTATCATGCTAGTTTGGGGACCAAAGTGATACTGAAAGGTTGATTAAAATGTATTATATGTTATGACAAATCAAATAAGTTAATATTTTGTTTCTAAATGAGAAGATGGAAACTTCCAGTTTTCTATGATATTTAAAATGCTAAATTGTTCTTAATCATCACTATGTTTACTCTTTTAAGCATTTGTTTTTTACAGTATTAAAAACTGAAGTTTTTTAAAAATCAGATTTTAATAGATGTAGACATTTCGAGGTTATCTGGAGAAAAAGTTGCAGAATTATTGTAATCGTCCTCATATGTCCTAATTGTTTATCAATCATCCATTATAATTAACACGAATTTTGAAAGTAAATGTAACTTTAATGATCTTCTTTGAAACCTTGATTTAGACTTATTTTATAATAAAAATTATACAATTATAAGCATATGTCTTAATACATTTTCAAAAATTAAATATACCCACATACACATTTAGAGACAGAAACAGAATATATTAAAAACACAAACTCCTTTTATTCTCCCTGCCATTTTTAGTTTTCTGATATTAAATCAACTTTTTCCTCCTAAGATAAATACAACTTGGTTATGACGTATTGTTATTGCTTTTATTTACTACTGGACTTCATTTATTTCTCTTTAAGATTATTGTATCTTGTGCTCATAAGTGAGATTGCTTTGATTGTCTTTCTCGTATATTTTTGGTTCAGTTCCAGGGCTAAGATCTTTTAGTTTCATAGACAGAGTTGGGAAAAAATCTTCTATATCCCTTGGAAATGTTTGCATAAGTTTAAGATTATATGCCTCCAAATTTTATTCTAATTTTTCCAGTGAGACTTCTGTGCTAGATGCTTTTATTATGTTTTTCCATTGTATTGAGAATAATTTAAAGCATATACACATATCATGTGTATACAAACATATGCACACTTCATGTTAATTATTCTAGAGCTGTGGTTCAGAAACACTAGCTTGTATTAGAATCACATGAAGGGATTTTTATATCACAGACTGATGGATCTCATGTACAGAGTTTTGGATTCAAGATGTGTGGTTTATATAGAATTTGCTTTTCTATCAAGATTGAAAATGATATTGTTGCTGCCAGAGTGGGGACCACCACTGAGAACCACTATACGTGAGAAGTTAGTATAAAGGATTATTCATTACCTAGCTTCAAACATTATAAATACATGGCCAGTCTTACTTCATATATACCCCAACACATCTTCTTCCCCAGGTTACACTGAAGCAAACATCAGTTATTATTTTATTTGTCAATATATCAGTGTTGCAAAATACCAGGACTTCATTTTTCTCATTGTTCATTGTTAATACAGTCATGCACCACACAGTGGCATTTTTGTTAATAAAGAATCACATATATGAGGGAGGAGCCAATAAACCCAGAATTTATTTGTAAAAAAAAAAATTGTGTATTTATCCTGACTTATTTAAACTTCAGACACCTTCAAAATACTCTCTGTTTGGTGCAACACACCAATCGAGACACTTTTTCTGCTGCTCAAAACAATTTTTGAACTCGTCAATTTTGATGTCTTTTAGTGCTTCTGCCAGTTTTTCTTTCACCTCTTCCACATTGGCAAAATGTTTTCCTTTGAGAATTTTTTCATCCAGGGAAACAAAAGTTGCTAGGGCGAGATTGGGTAAATAGGGAGGATGAGGCTCAGAGGTCATGCAGTTTTTGGTCAAAAACTGCTGAACACTCAGCATGGTGTGGACAGGTGCACTCCTAAAATCCTCTCCAAAAAACAAAATTCACTGAAGCAGAATGCAGCTTCTTGCAACAATGCTGGCAGGTACACTGATACTGGTGGGTTCCTAGGATACTTACATAGTAGGGGAAGCTTGCTACTGGGTGCCTGCCCTCCAAAAGTAAAAAAAATCATTTTTTAGGGGAATACTGCCCTCGTACAATGTTGGTCCCACATGATTATAATGGAGCTGAAAAATTCTTATCGCTAAGATGTCATTTCTGTCTTCACATTTTAGCACAATGCATTATGTGGTTGTGGTGATGCTGGTGTAAATAAATCCACTGCACTAACAGTCTTATAAAAAGTATAGTATATACATTCATGTAGAGTACATAGTACTTGGCAATGTTAATAAATGACTATGTGACTGACTTATGTATTTACTAAACTACATTTTTAATTGCTATGTTATAGTATACTCCTTCCACATATTAAAAGTTGTTAACTGTTAAATGGCCTCAGGCATGTCCTTTAGCGGTACTCCTGGAGAAGACATTGTTATCATGGAAGATGACTGCTCCTTCCAATGAGACAAGATGTGAAGTGGAAGACAGATATTAATGAGTCTGACCCTATGTAGGCCTAAGGTAATGTGTATGTTTGTATCTTAGTTTTTAGCAAAAAAAAAAAGTGAAATAAAATAAAATAAAATAAAAGCTTATAGAATAAGGATATAAAGTAAAAAAAATTTGTACTGCTGAACAATGTGCTTGTGCTTTAGGCTGATAGAAGACTAAAAATGTTTAAAAAATTAAAGCATTACAAAGTAAAAAAGTTATAGTAAGCTAGTGCTAATTTATTACTGAAGAAAGAAATTTTCTTTACAAATTTGGTGTGGTTTAAGTGTATGTTCTTTGTAAACTCTACTATAGCATAATATCTTAGGCCTTTGCAGTTCACTCCCACTCACTTGTTGACTCATCCAGAGCAACTTGCATACCTGTAAGCTCCATTCATGGTAACTGCCCTATACAGGTGAACCATTTATTTTGTATATTGTATTTTTACTGTACCTTTTCAATGTTTAGACACACACATACTTATTGTTGTACTTACAGTATTCAGTACTGTAATATGCTGTACAGGTTTGCAGCCTAGGAGCAGTAGAATATACCATGTAGCCTAGGTGTGTAATAGGCTATACCATCTAGGTTTGGATAAGTACACTGTGATGTCCATAGACGACACAATTACTAATGTTGCATTTCTCTGAATGTATTCCTGATGTTATATGATTCAAGACTTTATGTAGAAATGCAATTGCAATATGTATATATATATATATATATATATATATATATATATATACACTGTATTTTGCATACTGTGACTTTGTTGAACTTCTTTATTAGCTGTAAAATTTTTTTCTTTTGCTAATTTCTTGGGACTTTCTTCATAGATAGTAATAGACATCTGTAAAAATATATTATTTCTTCCTTTGCTGTTTGTATGCCTTTTATATCTTTTTCTTGCCTATTATAATAGCAAGAACTTTCAGTATTATGTTGAATAAGAGCGGTGAACACACACATTCTTGTTTTGCTTCCAATTTTAGAGAAAAAAAATCATTTTTTTACTACTGAGTATACTGTTAATTTTAGTTTAGTTTTTTTTTTTTTTTTGCAGCCTCAACCTGCTGGGTTCAGGCGATACTTCCACCTCAGACTTCCAAGTAGCTAGAACTATAGACGCATGCCACAAAACCAGCTAGTTTTTTTTGTTTGCTTGTTTGCTTGTTTTTTGTGATTTATTGTAGAGATTAGGTCTCACCAAGTTGCATAGACTGGTCTCAAAACCCCAGACTCAGACAATCCTCTTGCTTCACCCTCCCAAAGTGCTGGGATTACAGGCTGAGCCACCACACCCAGCCTAGTTTTAGTTTTTGTTTGTTCATTTGTTTGTTGTAGATGTTCTTTACCAAGTTGAGGTAATTCCTTTCTATTCCTAACTTGCTGCAAGTTTTTTTAAAAAACATTTTAAAATTATAAATGGGTGTCAGATTTTATAAAATGTCTTTTGTTTTTCTTCTTTGGCATTTTGGTATTGTGGACTGTGATTGATTTTCAACTGTTAAATCAACTTTGCCTGCCTACCATCTCTCTTGGCAAAATTATTTCATTATTTTTATATATTGCTGGATTTAGTTGGCTGACATCTTGTTGGGGAATTTTGTGTCTGAGTTCATGAAAGATTTTCTTTCTTTCTTTCTTTCTTTCTTTCTTTCTTTCTTTCTTTCTCTCTCTCTCTCTCTCTCTCTCTCTCTCTCTCTCCCCCCCTCTCCTCTCCCCTCCCTTTCCCTCCTATCCTCCCCTCCCTTTTTCCCTCTTTCTCCTTCCTTCCTTCCTCCCTTGCTTAACTTCCTTCCTTCCTTCCTTCCTTCTTCTTTCCTTGTACTATTTGTCTGGTTTTGGTCTCAGGGTAATACTTGCCTCATAAAATGAGTTGGTAATTACTCTAATCTCTTCTTTATTTTTGAAAGGATTTTATAACATTTATGTCAACTCTTTAAAAAATTTTTTGTAGATTTCTTCAGTAAAACAATTTTGGCCTGAATATTTCTTCCTTGAATGTTTGTAAGTTATGAATTCAATTTCAATTATGGTTATAGGGCTATTCAGATGATCTATTTAATTTGCTTGAGTTTTGGTAATGATTTTTGCGGAATTGGGTGATTTGTTCTTAATTTTTGCATTTGTGAGCAAAAAGTTGTTCATAGCCTTCTCTTTTAAACTTTTAAATGATTGCAGGATCAGTAGTGATTTTTAAATTAATTCTTGATATTGGTAATAGCTGTCTTCTCTCTTTTTATTTTTTAATTCTTGCTAAAGGTTTATACATTTTGTTGATCTGTTTCAAAGAAACAGCTTTCAATTCCAATAATATTTTCCCTATTGTTTTCCTATTTTCAATTTTGTTCATTTCTCTTTCTTATTCATTACTTTCTTATGCTTGCCTTAGGTATGTTTTGCTCTTTTGCCAGTTCCTTAAGGTAGGAATTTATATACTGTTGTTAAATCTTGCTTTGTTTCTAATGTAAGCATTTAGTGATTGAATACAATTTAAAGCTTAAAAATTGTCCAAAGTTTTAAATTGGTTGGCAATTTTTTTTCTATAAAGTGACAGAAAATAAATATTTTTGGCTTCTTGGAATGTGCATTCTCTTTGCATCTACTCAACCATTCCTAAGTTGTAGAACACTGTTATAGACAAAACACAAATGAATGAACATGACTGTGTTGCAATAAAACTTTATTTATACAAATAGGAGTTTTAATTTGGCTGTTAGATAGGCCATTGTGGACACAGTTAAGGGAAAACAGATGAAGGTTATTATGCACAACTGTTCTCTACCAAATTGGTTCATATTCACTTGATGTGACTTTGAAAGGTCACAATTTGTTCTATTTAAAAGGTAAAATACTTAAATAGTTACTCCATTAATAGATTCAAAGATAGAAAATAACAGTTTCAATTGCTACTTTTAATTAAATAAATCCCCTGGAACATAATCCTTGTAGGTTCATTTATTACTACATGAAAAAAAATCTAGAATAGAATATAATCTCAGTGAATACAGGAAACCAAAGAAGTTTACCACTATAGCCTCAGCAACTAGAAGATGCTCAATTAATATTGACTTAATAAATGAACTAAAGCAATACTTTCATTATTTTTCAGGTAATAATTTCATGTAAGGTTGACTTTTCCATTGAGATGTAAGTGGGTTTTAGTAATAGATATGATTAATCAGGTTTCTAAATTACAAAAAGCAGTGTTACCTAATGAAATAACTAACTCAATCATTCAATCTTTGAAACAAAGGTAAATATATAATTTATTTGAATGCATATTTTACAACAGAGTGTACATATATTCCATTCCCCAATTTTTTGCTTCTAAAAATTTAATAAAGAATATTTCAAGAACTAGTATATGTTATTTATTATTAAACGAGCTTTCCAATGTAAATTGGCAATTTATCTTCATTTCAGAAGACAAAGGATTTTCTTTAGCTTTACTTTACAGAACAGATATTTGACAATAAATATTTCATACATTTTTCAAATGCACAGTTTATATATGTGGCATAACAATGTGGCTTAATCTTGTATTTTTTCAGGGAATTACTTCATAGATTATTTGGTTTGTGTACTTTAAAATAACGATGATGATGATGATGATGATGATGATGACGATGATGATGAACTGCTTGTACTTGTGTTGCCAGTAGTCTTCTCATTTATCTCGTCAGTTGTTGACAAAGCCCTCCTCTTACTCCTCTAAGTTAAATGAGTATTTTTTTGGGTCCAAAAAAAAAAAAAAAAAAAAGAATAAGGATTTAAATCTTTTTTCAGGATTATGATTAGTTTAATTCATAAAGAGAAGAAACCACATATTCCAGTTGCTAATATATGCTCTTCCCACTAGCAATCACTATTTGGAAATCAAAAATGAGATATTAGAGATGTACTCAGAGAGGAAAGAAGTTATGGAATTGAGATCAGGAGAATAACAGATTTCTGACGTTCAATTTTTTAAATATTTATTTTTGGAAATGTCAATGCAAAGAAAGGTTAATAGGATAAACTCTGAAAAGTAACCTTCAGATTTAGAAATGGAATTTTTACTAATGACCCTGCTGAGGACAGTGTTAACAACTTTACTAGGAAAAAACTTTCACCGAATTGAGGAATTAGTATGAGGTTGAGTATTGACAAAACCAATATTATGAAAGCTATCTTTATTAAAATAGGGCTGGACTGGGAATGCGTAGGAATGTTAGCAGCTATAAGTGAGCTTATACTGAAGAGAAGGCAGTGGAGGCAGAGAAGAAATGGCAGTGGAGGCAGAGAAGAAACAAGGAAGAGAAGACAGGCACTTGCGAGTGGTAAGTGGGAGAAAGTTGAACTTATCGATGGAAAGATGCTTTTGTTCTTTTGGTGGTGTGCTCGCACTGGTTCACATCAGCTCTGGATATTTCACTTCAGGAAATTTTTAAGAGTTGATATTCCATCTGCAGTTTAAAAGTGGCCATGGTAGGAATATTTACACCATGGAAACTAGAAAATAGTACAAATCAGGATTTGGGTTTCCATTCACTGCCAGAGTGCTAGTTTTAAACACTTATCAGTGCACCACTGATTATAAGACTTAGCTCATGTAAACATTATAAAATTAGCCAGACATTTAACATCTTTTTAAAGAAAATAACTAGTTTTTAATGGCAAATCTCTCTATTTTATTGTACACAAGTTTGTAACATTTTACCTTAAAAAGCAACACATCAATTGATTTTTATATACCAAATATTTACAACCATAAGTACAGGAGGAGGGAGGGACTCTGCTAATATTACTGAAAGTGATGCATGTGGCTTGGGATAGTACTTCTTTATGATAGTGTCAAGAGGAAACAAGGTTGTATTTTTTAAGAATGCAGGTGAAAGCAAATAAGCTGCCTTCTGAAGAACTGTGGTGGATGATACAAAAATTGAGTGCATGAGGATTGCTTGATGCCAAAATTCAAAGTCAAAACTCTGCTTAATCTGGTTTTAATATAAGGTGAGAAAAGAAAACAAAAGGTGTATTTCTAAATAAAAAATATTTGTATAATATGTTATCGAAAACAATTATATATAATTATGCTAATAATTTAATATCAGTAGATGTTTTATTTCATCTCTAAATTTTCATATGTTCAAAATCACCAGAAAATTTAAAGAAAACTTTTTTTTGATCAAAGTTTTTTTTTCTCTTTTTTTCTCCTGATTTTATTTTAAAGATACACATACAAGTCAGGATTAGGTACATAGGCGGTCTACGTACAGATAAAGTTTGACCTCCTACTGGTCCTCATTTCCCCTGGTTTAGGATCAGGTTACCCTTAGTGATGTTATGTGCTCCCTCTACCCTAGAAGTATCCCATTACTGCCACTCCCTCTCTTGTAGTAGTGTGACTAAATGAACAAAGTTTAAAACCAAGAATTATAAACTATAACAGGAGGAGAGAGTAGCAAGAGATTGATCAGAAAGAAATAAAGAGAACTCTAAATATAGAAAGAGCAGATATAAGAAGGAGTTAAAACATAGGCTTGAACAGACCACTGTTGCCTGCACAGCAGACACTGGTAAAAGGTATATATTCATATTTCCCTTTTTATGTTTCCTTGGGAATCATTTTTACTCATCTCTCGTGCAAGACTTGCAGAGCACTTGGAACTTTCTCAAATAGAAAGATTGCTGTATACCTCATTGTATTTTCTGTAAAAACTTGCTCAGAAACCTCTTTATTTTGTTTCTGAGACTAATAAATTTCATGACTTGGATAACTCACTTGTGAAAGTCGGCTTTAAGCAGAACTTCAGGTATGATCAGGGGCTAGCTGCACATCTGTGACATAAAACTTGTGGAAATCTTTATATGACACCTTCAGAGAATACCTATTTTATTGCAATTTTAAATTCAAAGGGTAAATGTGCAATTTGTTATATAGTTATATTGTGTGATGATGAGGTTTGGGCTTCTTTGAACCTGTCACCCAGGTGGTGAGCATGGTACTCAACTTTTACCTCCTCCTTCTCTCCGCTTTTTCGGAGTCTGTAGTGTCTGTTTTTCCATCCTTATGCCCGTGTGTGCTGAGTTTAGCACCCACTTATCAGTGAGAACACGCAGTATTTAGTTTTCTACTTCCGTGGTAATTCACTTAGATTGATGGCCTCCAGCTGTATCTTTTTTTGCTGCAAAGGACACGATTTTATTATTTTTTTATGGCTGTGTAGTATTGCATAGTTATCTGTACCACGTTTTCCGTTTTCACTCCACCATTGATGGGCACCTAGGTTGGTTCCTTGTTTTTGCTATTATGAATAGTGCTGTGATAAGCATACCAGTGCATGTGTCTTTTTGGCAGAATGATCTATGTGTACATACCTAGTAGTTAGATTGTTGGGTCAAATGGTAAATCTATTTTTAGATCTTTGAGAAATCTCTGAACTGTTTTCCACAGCAGCTGAACTAGCTTACATTTCCTCCAACAGTGTGTGAATGCTCCGTTTATTTCACAACTTCACCAATATTGGTTGCTTTTTGACATTTTAATAGTAGCCATTCTGACTGTTGTGAGATGGCATCTCACTGTGGTTTTGATTTGCATTTATCTGATGATTAGTGATGTTGAGCCTTTTTTCATATGTTTATCGGCTGTTTGTATGGCTTGGGAAATAAATTACCATATTAACTTCAAGGTGCTTTTATACTTAGACATGCATGATAAATTTTGCAAACAGGTTAAAGAAATAACTGACAATTTTTCTGTAAAATGGAAATATAGATCTTAGCCAATAAAGGCATGAAGTTGGGTTCTCAAACTTTCTGTATTAGTATGATGATATATTAATAGTAAACAAGTCATTGAAAATTTTTTCATTCAAAAAATAAGAATATTTCAAAGAAGTAAAATGTGAAAGATTAAAAAAAAAACCCTACTGGCCTAGTTTCTGTTTGCACCTTTCAATCCCAGAAGAATAGCAATAAATAAGTGAATTGTTTCTACTAAGCATGTTACTACAAATATATATGGTTCTAGAAATTGTCTGCATGTAGCATTCACTAGATAGTGACTTAACAAGTCACATATTTTCTACAAATTGTTTCAATCACAAAGCGTTTGAAATAAAATTCCATTTTGGGTTAGCTTGATTCAATCTATATTGATAACATGAAATCTATGGGCCAATATAATGAACTTATCTAGCCAGTAGTTATTGTGTTTTCTAAATGAGTGCTGTCAATTTATTTTCATCAGTGCGATGACCTAAGTTGATTTTGACATCATTCTGTATGTATTCTTATAAATATTATAAACTGCAATTTAAAATAGACAGATACAATCTATCAGATCTAAATACCTGTTTCTTCAGCTTCCAGCTGTCTCTCATATTCTCCAGACAATGTGCAAATGCTCACCTGGCAAAAGGTGGGCGCTTTATTACTAGGGATGCCTTTTAGTATTTCAACCTCTCAAGAAATGATTAAAAAATTACACTTCAGCTGGAATACTGCTTTTCAGCTAATACTATAAAACAATATGTGACAGGAGGAACAAATTTAGTAATGGAAAACAGAAGTAAGGGTAATTCTTAAATGAGTTTTCCTATACAGTTAGCAATTTACATGGATCAATACAATTCCTCCTCCATCTGCAATTAATTTTGTCATGCTTAGGTTTCCCAGCAGAATGACTTAACGGCTGAGATAGCCAAATTTTTTTTTCTTACTGGCAAGTTAAACTCAATAACACCTACAAATACTTTTTGCTCCCTTTTCTTAAACTCTAAATAAATCATATCTATATTTAAAAATATATATTCATACTTCTACCTGGGTCAAATTAGTATTTTAGAGAAAAAGGTGCTTTTTAAATTCTTTTCTTAGAAGAGAGAGAGAGAGAGAGAGAGACACTCTTCTGAAAGATAATCCATACTCAATTCAAAGTAGACAAAGTAGGGTTAAGAAAAGTCTTCTCTTTTCCCAAATATTTAAGAACCCCAAATACTTAAGAATCCCTAAGATTTCAGAAGACAAACTCTGCAGGCTAAACTGGTGCCAATTATATCAAATCCCATAAATCAATAAAAAAAATCTTTACAAATTATGATCAAATACTCATAAGAAGTTCCTATGACCACCTCTACACTTCCTATCTGCTGCCAAATTCTCAGTTGTGTAGCCATTTTGAATTTGCTTTTCAACTGTAACCTTTAGCATCTGGTGTTTTGAGATGTGTTTTTAGAAAAGGGAATTTGCAGCTCTCCTTTCTGACCCCAAAGTGAAACACATTTTCCTTCTTTGTATTTCTTTTTGTTTAAATTTGGTTTTTCACTTTGATCATTGTTTAAATTGTGAGTTTGAATTTCAGAGACATTTTAACCCTCCTATCTTCACCTTTATTTTGATTACTCTATTACACTAACAGCACAGAATGGGACAGTTTGTGGATCAAAAGTACTTCATCCTCTATCACATATTCCTTTTATACAAATCTGTTTTTGATAATTACAACATAATTGATTAAAATATGGCAAGAAAAGGCATAAAAAAGGACATTTTAAAAGTTTACTGAAAATCACAGCATGTTTCTGAAATATATTTATTTCCTTTTTTAGAAAGGAAATTGTTGCATCAAAGGCTATGGGCAATTCAGATCATTAAAACAAATGCAAAATTGAATTCTAACAATCTATGCAATTTTAGTCTGCCATTAGTGTATGATAATGTGGATCTTTTTATATCATAAATTATATTTTGTAATATGCTTGCTTTAAAAAAAAATGTTAACTTATAGAACTTACCTTTTGTAAGTCGAATAATGCTCTCCCTTACAAATGTTGACATTTTAATTCCCAAAACCTGTGATTGTGTTACCTTACATGGTAAAAAAGACTTTGTGGTGATTAAATTAAGAATATTTTGATAGGATGAATGTAATGAATTATATTGGTAGGTCTAAATATTTTGATAGGATGAATGTAATGAATTATATTGGTAGGTCTAATGTTATCACAAAGGTTCTTATAAGAGGGAGGCAGAAAGATCATAGATTCGGAAGACAATGTGATGATAGAAGCAGATATCAGAGAAGAGAGAAGATATGACATTGCTATCTTTGAAGATGGAAGAAAGAGACATGAGCCAACGAATATAAGCAGCCCCTTGAAGTTAAAAAAGATAAGGGATGCATCCTTGCTGACTCTTTAATTTAAGCCTGGTAAGACTGATTTCTAACATTTGACCTTCAGAAGTATAAGACAATACATTTGCATTGTTTTAAGCCACTAGGTTTGTGATAATTTGTTAGAACAGGCATAGAAAAAAACTAGTACAGTATCATATGCACAAAAGTAGATATATACATAGAGTTTGAAGAAAAACAACATTGCTTACCCGTTACCTGTTTACGAAATAGAATTAATACATTACAAATATTCTATTTAAGATTAGCCCTTCTATATCCAGAAATAAATACTTGCCTGAATTTTGACATTCATTTTACTATTCATTTTAGAATACATATTTGCATACTGTTATGTTATTTAATTTTACCTATATTGACACTTCTGAAAATGAAAACATAGTATATTATTCTGAATCCTCCCCTTTCGCCACAATACTATGTGTGTGAGGTTTATTCAAGTGGATGTTTGGAAGTTTGTTATTTCATTTTCATTTCTGTATGGTGTTTTATCTGTTTGAAAGTATCATAATTTTATATGATTATACTAGTGTTTATGGATAGGTGAGATGTTCCAGGTTTCCAGGTTTGTTTTTTTTGTGGATTTGTTTTTGAATATAAGCAATGTTGCCATGAGCTGTCCTTGATGTGTCTCTCTGTGCACAGGTTTAGGAGTTTCTCTAGAATATACCAGAAAGAGGAATTGTGCCATAGGATATGTTAAACAGCTTACCAAAGTAGTTATTCAAATTTACACACCAACAGTAGTGTATAGGGGTATTGTCATCCTTTTAAATGTATGCCAGTTGGAGATTGTAAAGTGCTATTTCATTGTGAATATAATTTGCATCTGACTGATTCATAATACAATTTAACTCTCTTTTCATATGGCTATTGACCATTTAGTTTGCTCCAGTGGCTAATCAAATGGTTTTGTCCATATTTACTTACTTTTATTTTTTCCATGGTTTTGTGTTCATTAAAATAGTTTGCTTAATAAATAAAATAAACTATATTCATATATATTCAATGTGTATATAATAAGTATGTATACTCATCTGAGGATACAGCCTTTCCATTTATATCACTTGTTGAACATATTTTTTACTTTACCATAATCAAAGTTTTAACACATGCTTAATTTTGTAGTAAATTTTTAAATATGGTGCAATGAATGGATCAATTTGATTTATTTATTTATTTTTTTGAGTTGGCGTCTCACTCCGTCGCCCAGACTGGATGCAGCGGCCGCTCCCGGCCACCGCAGCCTCGACCTGCTGGGCTCCGGCGATCCTTCCGCCTCAGCCTTCCGAGTAGCCGGAATTACAGGCACGCGCTACCACGCCCGGTTGATTTTTTTTGATTTATTGTAGAGATGAGATCTCGCTTGCCCAGGCGGGTCTCGAACCCGCGGGCTCAGGCAATCCACTCACCTCAGCCTCCCTAAGCGCGGGATTACAGGCTGAGACACCGAGCCTGGCTCAATTTGATTTTTTTTATGTGAGAGACCATATAAACCATGAAGCTAATTGTTTCTGCATTATTTGCTAAATATTCAATTTTTAACGAGTTAGTGATAAACATATCCTAGAATTCCAAACATATTTTGATCATTTTCTTGGCACTCTATTCTGCTTTATTGATCTCTGTGTTTATCCTGCACCAACTTCTTCACCATTTTAACTGTTGATACTTTCTTTATAATAGTCTTGCTCTGCGCTAGGGCAAGTGTTCCGCTTGTTCAAAACTGTCTCGGTTCCTAGTTTGGGCTCATTCACTTACAAGTAACATACAAATTAGATTGTCAATTTACATACACACAGAAATTATATTTACATGGAATATTTGGGGAGAGCTGAAAATTTTATGACTTGAAATTCTAGCCATGAGTCGGAAATTCTTTTTTTTTTGTTAACACTTCTATAAACAGAAAATTTATTGCTTTATATTTTTGCCTTAGATTTATTTTGGTAGGCTGTATCTTTTAGCTACTGATGTATCTTTTGAGGAAAACTCTTTCCTGAATGACTTCCACTGAGGTACAGAAATACAATCAATTTTGTTTATTGCTCATATATCTAACAACCTTGAAAAACTTATTACTAAGTCCATTAAGTTTTTGCTTATGTACCTATGATCTTTTAGCGGTAACACTTCATTCAAAGTATTTAAATAAATAATTGTAATTTTGTTTCTACTTTTGCAGTGGCGAATATTCTATCTATTTTATTTCTTTAAGTTTCTTCATAATTAATGATAGACATTCTGAGTTTTGGCTTGATTGAAAAGTAAATGCTTCCAAAGTGTCCCCATCCAGGATAATTTTTTGAATACATTCTTATAGACTTAATTTTCCTTATAAACGTGTTATTTCTCCTTCTGGTTACTAAGATATTTTTATAATGCATAAATGATCAATTTAATCATTTTTTTCCTGAAACTGAGATAATCATTTTTTTCTTTAAGCTGTATTGTGATAAATTTAAATTTTCTAATGTTGAACAATTCTTAAAAGAAACGAAATGTTTTTATGTATACAGACGTACTCAGTTACTAATATTTTGTTCAGAAATCCACCAAATTTGA
>CAUYQG010149435.1:0-13814 GCA_963574415.1 Tarsius wallacei
ATCGACCTCCCATACAACTCTGCAATCCTCCTGCTGGGAATATACCTGGAGAAACTCAAATCACTCTATAAAAAAGATATGTGCACATGCATGTTTATTGCAGCATTATTTACAATAGCAAAAACATGGAACCAACCATGCTGCTCATTGAAAGAGGACTGAACGAAAAAAATGTACATAAACATGATGGAATATTATGCAGCCATAAAGAAGAACAAATTATGAACTTTGTAGCAACTTGGATGGACTTTAGAGGCTAGAATACTGAGTGATCTATCACAGAAGCAAAGAACTGAGTATCACATGTTCTCACTCATAAGCGAACATTGAACAATTATCATGATACTATATGAAAAGGATTGACAGTAGTGGCAAACTGCCGGGGGAGAGGGGGCACACCTCATTCACAAGGGTACCTGCATAATGAACATTTGTATATCTAACCCTGAAGTGTACCCCACATCTTTAAAATAGAAAATTTTAAAAATATAATATAATTTAATTAAAATTTCTCTTCGGCAAAATTATTAAAAAGTTAAAAAAAAAAAGAATGCTCAGATGTTTGCCACATTTGGACAGCATCTCATTTGCTCACTGTGGACAGGTAGCTATGTGCTCCATCACCCCTCCTCCCTACTCCAAAGCAGAGGCTGTTATTTGGGTGGATTCCAGGGTATACTTCTTAGCTCTGCTATTTACTTGTAGATTCCAAGGAAAATAAAAGAGACTGAGGTTAAAATGGCAAACAGGACTCTTTCCACCTCTTTGCTGAGCTGTGGTAGGGATTTACCATCATGACTCCTGTTAACTTGGGCCCCAAAAAGTCTCATCAGTTTATTTAGATCATGGGGGTAGATGATTTTATGACTTCGCCCACACCTACTGCCTTTGGGGAAAGCCCCAGTTATTATACAGAGCCCTGGCTCCTTTACTGACAGATTTCCTCCAATATAGAACATCAGACCTGAGGGCTGGAGAACAGGTGTTTTGGGACTGCCCTATGGATGTGCAGCATTTGGGGGAACCTGCATTTGGCGAAGGCCTGACACTGGCCTCAGACACACAGTAGTGGGAGGCTCCCAGAAATCATACCGTCATTCCAGGTCAGCATACCTCAAAGGATTCCCTTTGTCTCGAAATTGCGACATGTCTCTCTCCCTGGAGTTCAACAAACTCCCTCCCTCATCTCTGCAGATTCCCTGACCGCTGTTCCCTGTCCTTATGCAGAAAGTAGCTTTTCACCACAGTCGTGGCTTCTCCTCACTCCCAGTTGCTCAGCTGAGCACCGCAGAAGTGACAGGGACCAAACTCCACTACACGCATGCAGACACTTCTAGACTTTTCCAGTTGCCAAGAATAAATGAGAGCAAATGAGTCTGAAGCACTGGGATTCATTTTTATGCACATCTGGGAGGGAGAGCAGCTCCAGTGAAGGCCATCTCTCAGAATGAAGGAAGGGCAGAATTTCCTGAAGGAAGCCCCCACGTTTCAGGAGGAAAAGTGATTTTTCAGTTTCGTAAGATCCTGGAGTGTCAGAAGAACATTGGCTGTGGTCTGAAGCTCAGCTTTGGACACTGCTGAGTCCTATGTACATTTGTGATGTTTTGACACTTGTGTTCCCATTCTCCACAGGCTGCTGTTGTTTTTGGCTCCCCCCTATGTCCAGGCAGCAAGTGACCTAGTTCCTTCCTGGGGCCCTGATGCTGCATCTTCACCCTCCAGACTCAGTCTTCAGATGCAGGCAACCCCACAGGCAGCAACTCGGGGCTCAGGGAAATTTTTTTCCTCACCCACACTCACCCTGCACCTTCCCCCATGATGCCCATTCTGGAACTCCAACTCCTTCCTTCCACTTTGTAATTAGGGCACAGTGAGACTACACAAATGCTACATGGGGGGAGTCATTTTTTTCAATTGTGCACCTAAAGCAGTTTTTCTTTCCTCCTTTTATTCTTCTTGTGTAAGAAGTGCACGTTTTTACAAAAGTAAAGTGATAAAAAAACAGCAACCCCTATCTACCTCCTCCAGTTGGCCCTCCAACCGCCATCACTTTCGACTCTTAACTGTCTCCGCTGCCATTTCCCTCCAAGTTTCTCAATAATGTGCTGATGTTAACTATATTCAGACTCATTTTATGCATTCACTATTGATTTTTATTATGGTAGGTAAGGATTTTCCCCTGTCACAAATCTCTCCTTTCCCTACTTCCATTCAACCAGCCCAGACATGTGACATTTTTGGTTGAAACCAGTTATATTTATTGATGACAAATCTACAAACTGCTAAAATTATTGAGCAACTACAATGAGCCAGACACCATTCTAAGGTGCCTTCCATGCAGGTCCTAATTTAACATGAGACCAGTTCTATCATGTTTTACCTTTTAATTAGTTCCATTTTACAGACGAAGAAATTGAAGCATCGCTTGGTAACCTGTCCAGGGTCCTGAAGCTAGAAAGTGGCAGAGCTGGAGGTGGAGTCTGGCCCCAGTATCCATGCATTCCACAGAGAGACTGTCCCAAGACAAAGTCTGTTACTGAGACCCTACTGTTGTTCTTGTTGCTCAGGATGCACAAGGGAGCAAGAAAGACAAGTGCCCAGGAGTCATGGAGCCTCCGTGTTGGAAAGACACTGGGAAAGAATGAATGAACAGGTGGGTGACGAGGGAAGGTTGTGGTAGTTGGGTGGAGATGAAATGAGCCATACAGGCAGGAGAGCTGCTATTTAGATGGTGGTCATGGAAGCCTCTTCGGGGCGGTGGCATTTTGTTAGAGGTCTGAGTCAAGTGTGAGTGAGAAGCATTTCAGTGAGTAGAATGGACATTCCAGGCAGAGGAAGGGCACGTGCAAATACCCTGACCTAAGTCTTTTTTTTTTTTTTTTTTTTGAGTTGGAGTCTCACTACGTCGCCCAGACTGGAGTGCAGTGGCATACTCATGGCCACCGCAGCCTCGACCTACTGGGCTCCGGCGATCCTTCCGCCTCAGCCTTCCAAGTAGCCGGAACTACAGGCGCACACTACCACGCCCAGCTGATTTTTTTTTTATTTATTGTTGAGATGAGGTCTCGCCTACCCAGGTGGGTCTCGAACCCGTGGGCTTAGGCATTCCACTCACCTCAGCCTCCCAAGGCGCGGGATTACAGGCTGAGCCACCGAGCCCGGCTCTTGACCTAAGTCTTGGCTGAAGTACTGGAGGAACAGTCACCAAGTCCCGAAAAGTGGTGAGCGGAACCTGGGAGATGACATGAGACATTGCCTGGTGCCAGATCTTGTGGGACCTTTAAAGTCATGAGAAGGACTTGGATTTTAACCTCAAGTGTGATGGGGATTCCACAGAGGATTCTGAGCTGCAGAAGGACATGGTGGTGTTTGTTTAATGACCCATGCAAGCTGTGTTGTGTGTGTTCTTGCACCTAGTGTCAGGGCTGGCACACGGCACAGGCTCAGTGACTCTGAAATGTATGTGGAGGAAGACCCTGTGACCCAGGACTTGGGACAGAGCCCCATCTGTTTCCACTCCTGCTTCTGTAGAGTCAATGGGAATAAGGTTTCCATTGCGAGCATTGTTTCTGGGTACAGAGGGAAATAGACTCACACAGAACTTGCCAGCCTTTGTGGAAATGGTGACTGGACATGCCTGAATATCACTCATGAGCTGCTGTAAGAAGAAGGAACATGAGATCAGGAGTGGTATCACTTAAAAAAAATGAATTTTGTGTTTCAGACAAGTTTATATTTACAGAAAGACTGACTGGGCAGGTAGCACAGACAGTTCCCTCACGTCCCTACCTACTTCCCCTATTTCTATCACCTTATGCATATTACAATGTTACAGCTATTGAACCGACAGACACATTCTCTTTAACATGCTTTATTCAGATGTTTTTAGGTTTTGCCGAATGTCCTTTTCTGTCCCAGTATCCCCCGCTGCACGTCTTCTTAGGCTGCTCCAGGCCATGACAATTTTGCCGATTTTCCTTGTTTTTGTCAACGTTGGTGAGGAGTGCAGGTCAGGTTTTGTAGAATGTTTTCCAGTCTGGATTTGTCCGATGTTTCTCTGTTGATGAGGCTTATATGTTGGGTTTTGGGTGGAGGATCACAGAGGTGAAGTGTCATCTCATTGAGGGGGCATCTGTCAACATGATTCACCACTACTGATGGTGACCTCGGTGACCCGGTCAAAGGTCTTGCTTGTTGAGTTCCAACCACTGTCAGGGGGCTCCTTCTCCCTCTTCCATACTGAACTCTTTGGAAGGAAGGCACAATGTGCAGCCTAGACTTCAGGAGTGTGAGTTATGCTTCACCTCTGGGGATAGAATATCTTTATACATTAGTTGGATTCTTTGTCACAGAAGAATTTTTCTCCACTTCTTTGCTTTCTGTGTACTTATGCAATCAATCCTTCTCCATTTAAAACTTTCTGCAGAGCTGGGTGTGATGGCTCATGCCTATAATACCAGCACTTTGGGAGGCTGAGGTGAGAGGTTTGCCTGAGCTCACAGGCTCGACACCAGTCTGGGCAACTTGGTGAGACCTCACCTCTACAATTAATCAAAATAGTAGCCGAGCATGGTGGTGTGTGTCTGTAGTTCCAGCTGCTTGGAAGGCTGAGGTGAAAGGATCCCCTGAGCCCAGCAGGTTGAGGCTGTGGTGGCTGTGTGCATGCCACTGCACTCCAGTCTGGGCGACAGAGACTCCAACTCAAAAAAAAAAAAAAGGAAAAGAAAATCTGGAGTGTAAAGACTCTCCTTTAAGTCAAAGCTCCTGGCAACTTGAGCTGGAGACCACTTCTGGATATTTCCAGGGAAAATAATTGTTTGGAAAATAACTGACTCTCCTTTGTAAATGTACGGCTATGACAGAAACATGAAAAATTTTAGAGGACTTAGTTATTTTTTTTTTTTTTTTGAGTTGGAGTGTCACTCTGTCGCCCTGGTTGGAGTACAGTGGTATGCACACAGCCACCACAGCCTCAACCTGCTGAGCTCAGGCGATCCTTCCGCCTCAGTCTTCCAAGTAGCTGGAACTACAGCTGCACACTACCACACCCGGCTTATTTTTTATTTATTTATTGAAGAGATAAAGTCTTGCCAAGTTGCCTGGGCTGGTCTCGAACCCCTGAACTCAGACAATCCTCTCGCCTCTGCCTCCCAAAGTGCTGGAATCACAGGCTTAAGCCACTGTGCACAGCTCACATTTTTTTTTTTGAATCAGTCTCACTCTGTCACCCAGACTGGAGTCCAGTGGCACACTTATGGCTACCCCAGCATCAACCTGCTGGACTCAGGCAATCCTTCCACCTCAGCCTTCCAAGTAGCTGGAGCTACAGGAGTGCGCCACCACACTCAGCTGATTTTTTGATTTATTGTAAAGATGAGGTCTCGCCAAGTTGCCCAGGCTGGCCTCGAACCCGTGGGCTCAGGCAATACTCTCACCTCGGCCTCCTAAAGTGCTGGGATTATAGGCATAAGCCACCATGCCCAGCATAAGACTTTGTTCTTTTAAGAAACTGTGAACAAAGTGACTCATTCAATGGAAGAACGTGTATTTCTTCAGCCAAATAACGGTTTATTTACCTACTTCTTGCAGTTTTTCTGTGTGGAAACTCCGCGCGAACACACATCAGTTTATGTCCAGTAAACACAACTGGATTCTCTTTTTCTTCGTCAGCAAATTCCAAGATCTCTGGAAATTCCTCAAGTTTGAAACCTTGGTTTTTTATCTTGGCCTTGCTTTTTGTGTACAAGCCATCCATGTCATCTACATACTGCGGGGTGAGGTTGGGCATGTGTTTACTCTGGCTAGAGCTAATCTGAACCACATGGCTAGGAGACAGCAATCGGATCAGATCAATGAGAAGCAACAGGCCTTGGTCTGCGAGGAAGGAGACAACATTAGCACAGTTGATAAACTTAAGAAAATGACACATTCCTACAAGACACAGGACACTTATTCTAAGACAATAAGCAATCAAGAAGATGGTCTTAAAAACTGGGCTTTGGCTGGGCGTGGTGGCTCAAGCCTGTAATCCCAGCACTTTGAGAGGCCGAGGCAAGGGGAGTGCCTGAGCCCACGGGCTCGAGAACAATCTGGGCAACTTGGCGAGATCTCATCTCTACAATAAATCAAAAAATTAGCCGGTGTGGTAGCACATGTCTGGAGTTCCGGCTACTTGGAAGGCTGAGGTGGAAGGATCACCTGAGTCCAGCAGGTCGACGCTGGGGTTGCCATGAGCATGCCACTGCACTCCAGCCTGGGCAAAGGGGTGAGATAACAACTCAAAAAAAAATTGGGCTTCAACACAAATGTTGGAAGGCCAACAGCTCACTCAAATGACCGGCCATCCCCCTGCAGACATGCACATGCAGGCTTACCTATCACCCAGCCCATCGTGTTGATGATAAGAGGGGACTCTCTCTTGTAAGAGCTAAACACATATTTTATTGTTTCAATGTAATTCTCATAGTTTTCTTTGCAACAAGTTTTTCCATAATACACCATCTTCTGTGGTGTCCTCTGGTGGGTAAAAGGTGGTCCTAAAAAGATGAAGATGAGATCATTAGTCCCTGACTACTTGAAAGGGGTGAGGGTCTGTTCCAACCATAATCACTAACAAATTCTTAGGAAATCTGAGACTGTCCTACCAGTGGGAATAACTTGAATTCCTTTCTTGGAAGTCTAAGCTCACAATTTAATACAAAGACTCACTTTCACATACACAACTAACCCCAATTTGTCTTAAGCAGTCACTTATTCAAAAAACACCTAGTAGCTGCTGGGCTTGTTTCAGATACTTGGGATATGCCTGTGAACAAAACAAATATCCCCACTCTTGTAGAACTTACATCCCAATGAAAGGGCGATTAATATCCACAGTTAACACTTATTGGAGCACAGCACTGACTCTGGTCTAGTTATTTCACATATAGTCTCTAATTTTCATAAATCAGAGACTATTTTAAGACTATTTAAGAGACTATGCTAAGTAGGTAGCATTATCCTCATTTTTACAGATGAGGAAATCGAGAAAGAGATGAACTTGAACAAGGTCAGACAGCTAATAAACATCAAGCCTGACAACGCAGGTGGCCTGGCTCCCGAGTCCACACTCCTAATCACAACACTAGTTGGTCCAGCCCAAGCCACTTCCTATCTCCTCCGGTTGGGGGCAGGGAGTCAAACAGTTTAATGAGGCCAGGGCCAGCAGTCAGAAGGTCAGTGACCAGGACCACATGGCAACAAGGTCAGCAGGGAGAGGGCCTTGGTCAGCATGGTTGCTGCAGGGCCACCTGGAACAGAACCAACTGGCCATGTGGCCACTAAGCCCAGAACTTGGAATTCAGCTGGTAAGGCTTCTCTCAAGGTTAGGGTTAACAAGGCCAGGGATGTGGGGCATCCAGCTGCCGAGGGGGGGTGGCCAATGTAGTCAGGAGATTGAACAAACACAGAAAGACTGAAATTTACTACAAATTATCATAGCCAGGTTTCTTACCAGCAGAGAAAGAACTTAGAAATATGAAAGTGGGGAAGGGTAACTAGAATGAACCCTGGGCTGTCAGGCTAGAATCGGAATGACAGGCATAAATTCATGGCTTTAAATAAAAAGATAAAAAAGATATCTAAAGAGATATAGATCTGCCAGGCACGGTAGCTCATGCCTGTAATCCCAGCACTTTGGGAGGTAAAGGCGAGAGGATTGCCTCAATCCAGGGTTTCGAGACCAGCCTGGGCAACTTGGCGAGACCCTGTCTCTACATTAAAAAACTAGCCATGCATGGTAGCACATGCCTGTGGTTCCAGCTACTTGGAAGGCTATGGTGAAAGAATCACCTGAGCCTAGCAGATGGAGGTTATGGTGGCCACGAGCCACGGCACACCAGCCTAGGTGACAGAGAACACTGATTCAAAAAAAAAAAAGCTTAAAAAAAAAAAAAAGAATAAAAAAAGAAAGCTTATAAAATCAAGATAAAAAGAAAATATTCTTGTTCAGCTGTACTGTCCAATGTGTTAGTGTTTTAAGCTAAGTGTTACTACAAAAGAATCAAAATGTTAAAAAAGGCCATGTATGGTAGCTCAGGTCTTTAATCCCAGCATTTTGAGGAGGCTGAAGCAGGAGGATCACCTAAGGCAAGGAGTTCGAGACTAACTTAGGCAACTTCATCTTCAAAAACAGTAACAAAAAAATTAGCCAGGCGCTGTGGCATGCACCTGGAGTCCTAGCTACTCAGGAGGCTGAGGCAGGCGCATCGCTTAAGACCTAGAGTTTGAGGCTGCAGTGAGCTATGATCACCCCACTGTACTCCAGCATGATGACAGAGCGAGACCCTTTCTCTAAAATTAAAAAAAAAGTTACAATAAGCTAGGGTTAATTTATTATATAAGAAAAACACTTAAATA
Source organism: Tarsius wallacei (assembly GCA_963574415.1). Classification (NCBI taxonomy): domain Eukaryota; kingdom Metazoa; phylum Chordata; class Mammalia; order Primates; family Tarsiidae; genus Tarsius; species Tarsius wallacei. Next base: position 8,398 of record CAUYQG010149435.1, read on the forward strand.
AGTTTACTGTAGCCTCAGTGTACAATGTTTGTAGGATTACAGGAGCGTCATACAGTGATGTCCCAGGCTTGCACATTTACCCACAGGTCACTAGCCGACTCTCCCAGAGCAACTTTCAGTCCTGTAAGCTCTATGTATGGAAGTGTTATAGAGATGCACCAATTCCTACCTTTTATGAAATACTGTTATGGTACCTTTTCCATATCTAATATACAAATACTACTGTGTTACAACTGCCTCCAGTGTCCAGTGCAGCAACAGGATGCGCAGACCCACAACCATACAGCCTATGTGTGGAGTAGGACTATACCATCTAGGTCTGTGCAAGTACAAGCTATAATGTCCACATAACGATAAATTTCTCAGAACACATCTCTGTTGTTAAAAAGACACAATTCTAGAATATAAGGCCACCAAGACTTAACACTGTTGGATATCAACACTATTCAAAGTGACCTACAGACTCAATACAATCCCCTACAAAAAAATCTGTATTAAAGCCAAGGTCTTGCCAGGCGCAGTGGCTCATGCCTATAATTTCAGCACTTTGGGAGGCAGAGGCAAGAGGACTGCCTGGCCCACGGGTTCGAGACCAGCCTGGGCAACTTGGTGAGACCTCATCTTTACGATAAATTTAAAAAATCAGCCGGGTGTGGTGGCGCATGCCTATAGTTCCAGCTACTGGGAAGGCTGAGACAGGATTGCCTAGCCCAGTAGGTGGAGGTTGCAGTGGTCATGAGTGTGCCACTGCACTCCAGCCTGGGTGACAGAGTGAGACTCCAACTCAAAAAAATATATATATATATCTTACACTTTTACATTCATTGGGTTTTTTGTTAAGCATTATTACTTCTAAAGTTTATAAAACCAAGACATTTGAAACATATATAATACATACCCAGAACTGGTTCTGTAATATTAAGCAAAGAAATGCAACCAGGAGGAGTAAATTCTGTCTGTCCCAGATCACATTCCATATAGTCAACACAAGGAATACTGCAAAATTTTCAAAAAAGAAAAAAGAAAATGTGAACTCACTTTACTCTGTAGAAAAGATCATTTAGATGGTAAAGAATTCATGTGGCCCAGAGGGTCCCTCTGAACCATCCTACCTCAACAGACAGAAGGATGTCACCCAGTCAGGTGTGACATACACGAACAGCCTTTCTGGAGGCTGGAGAGGGGACTGGAGGTAGGGAAGGGGAACACATGTTGTTTGGAAAAGTATACTTAATATGATCATACAGTTTTAATTTGAAAAATGAACACACTGGCATTTTTATGTTTTGTGAAAGGTGGTATCACTTAAAGAATGTTGTAGTTTGACACTTTTTATCTGAAGTGAAAGTTAAATTTTCCACTTGATTGACAAAAATTCTTATTAAAAAAAAAGTAAAAGACTTCATGTGATACACAGGCATCATCAACCCTATGCAGCAGTTTAGGTGGGATGCTCTAAGATGACAATCGGTGTTAATAATCCCAGCACTTTGGGAGGACAAGGTGAGAGAACTGCCTGAACCCAGGGGTTCGAGACCAGCCCAGGCATCTTGGTGAGACCTCATCTCTACAATAAATCAAAAAAATTAGCTGGGCGTGGTGGCGCACACCTGTGGTTCCAGCTACTTGGAAGGCTGAGGCAGAAGGATTCCCTGAGCCCAGTAAGACAAGGTTGTGGTGGCCGTTAGCATGCCACTGCACTCCAGCCTAGGTAATAGTGAGACTCCGAATAAAAAAACAAAAGTCAAGAGAAAATGTGTTACAGACATGCTCAGTGTCAACACATAACATGGAGACAACTTGGCCTTTCCTAGAATCTTATCTTTAAAGCATAACTTATAAACACAGACTCTGATACTAAGTGCTTTCTCTTGTGAGTTAGCCCAAGGCAAGCCAAAGTCAGCCCAGCCTGAGCACTGTCAATAAACTCTAATACCGAGGCCAGGAGAGGATGACACCACTCAGCTGAGCAGCTCTGTGCAGAGCTATTGGGAATCTCCACCTAGAAGACAGGGGCATTCCCACCAAGTTTCTTAAGTGAAGAATGCCACTTCATGCCCAAAACCTAGCAATATTTCAAAGCCATAACAAAAGCACTCTTACCTATTTAACAACTGATTAATCAGATATCTATTAAATGTTGACTTTCCAACATCTTGACAGCCACAAACCAGAATGACAGGGCAGCCATCGACTTCTTCTGGAGGAAAGACAAACATTCATCCCTAAAATTAGCCATCATCGTTAGGACTCTAATTACAAATCATAATTCTCTGAGGTTTTGGTGGATAAACACTCAAATTTATCAATATGTATTACTCACCACAAGAAACATTGACTAACTCCTCCAGTGCTGAAAGGGTACTCTCACTTAACTGAATGCCTTTCTTTTTTTTCTCTTTTCTGATGCCAATAGACTTCAAGACTAAATATTCAGGAGTAATCTGCAAAGCTGGAATCTGAAATTAACAACTAAACTTTAAGAAAAAGGTGAAAAAAATGCACATTTTTTCTTCAGTTCTAAATTAAACAAGCCTCATGCAGTTGTGAGCTACAAAAGGTGTGATCCTTCCCTTTCTCTCACCCCCCAAAATCCAACCCATCAGCAAGACCTGCCAACTCTATTCCTGCAGTTGTCTGTGTCTGTTTTCATAGCTTAATGCTTCTTCCCAAGCTGTCATTACTTCTGCAGGAGACTCCAGAGAAAAAGCAAATGCATGACTGCCATAGGAAAAATTCGACAGAAGGCCCATAGGTGTAGACCAGGTTGGTGGTCTGGATTAAAGTCCAGGTAACCTCCAAAAGCATAAAGCAGAAAGACAAAGATAAGAATATATGCAGGCTGGGTTCGGTGGCTCAGCCTGTAATCCCGCGCTTTGGGAGGCCGAGGTGAGTGGATTGCCTGAGCCCGCAGGTTCAAGACCCGCCTGGGCAATTTGGTGAGACCTCATCTCTACAATAAATTAAAAATTAGCCAGGTGTGGCAGCACGCGCCTATAGTTTCAACTACTTGGAAGGCTGAGGCGGAAGGATCACCAGAGCCCAGCAGGTCGAGGCTGCAGTGGCCGGGAACAGCCACTGCACTCCAGTCTGGGCGACAGAGTGAGACTCCAACTCAAAAAAAAAAAAAGAATATATGCAAACAGAGTTGAAAGGATGTAGAAGATAGGACTGTGAAGTCCAAGGGCGTTCTAACAAGTTCCAAGAAACCATGAGGAAAACAACCTAAGGAATGAAGAGCACACCCTGGCAGAAGTGGGCAAGGCTCAACTAGAATAAGCCCACTGTGCAGACAAATGGAGGGAGTGACCCCCTACGAGCACGTGCTGCTGCAATTCATCAACACTGAGGACAAAGATACCATAAAGGAAATAAGGTGCAACCTGGTATGAGGCTTCCTATCAGCAATGCTGGAGTCTAGAAAACAATGGGCAGGGCCTTCCAAGTTTTGAGGAGAAATCCTTTTGAACCTACAATTCTACACGTTCTGTAATTATCCATCACTGAGGGCAAAATAAGAGCATCTTGCTGGGTGTGGTGGCTCACGCCTATAATCCCAGCACTTTGGAAGGCCGCAGCAACAGGATTGCCTGAGCTCAGGGGTTCGAGACCAGCCCGGGCAACTTGGTGAGACATCATCTCTACAATAAATCAAAAAGTTAGCCAAGCGTGGTGGTACATGCCCGTGGTTCCAGCTACTTGGAAGGCTGAGGCGGAAGGATTGCCTGAGCCCAACAGGTTGAGCCTGTGCCACTGCACTCCAGCCCAGGTGACAAAGTGAGACTCCAACTCAAAATAAAAATTTTTTAAAAAAAGGAATACAAGCCAGACGCGTTGGCTCACACCTATAATCCCAAAACTTTGGGAGGCTGAGGTGAGAGGACTGCCTGAGTCCGCGGGTTCAAGACCAGCCTGGGCAACTTGGTGAGACCTCATCTCTTCAATAAATCAAAAAAATTAGCCAGGCATGATGGTGCATGCCTGTAGTTCCACTACTTGGAAGGCTGAGGCAGAAGGATCGCCTGAGCACAGCAGGTTGAGGCTGCAGTGACCATGAGCATGCCACTGCCCTCCAGCCTAGGTGACAGTGAGACTCCAACTCAGAAAAAACAAAATAACAAATAAATAAATATATAAGGAATACAAACAACAGTGGCGGCTAAGTCCCAGAAAAACAAACAAAGCTGCAAATGAATAAGAATGTGGCTGATCTGTGGCGTCTGGAACATTAACTTCAGTAGCAAGGGTCTGGTAACATGCAATTCCATTTCTTCACCTGTAGCCTGATCAAGCTACTGGATTCTGCAGTAGAATAAAATGTAATCACAACAGTCCATTAGCCCCGTCCTCACTTTGTATCTCTCATTTACTTCAAACTCCCAATACCCACCTACTATCTATCTGCTCCCCGGGCAGTAACTCCAATTTCCCAGTGCAGAAGGAAATAATCAGACAACTCATAGGTGCCTCTGGCCTTCTCCTGGGCATTTCCTCCAGCTACTATGGATGACCTGCCTGTGCTCCACACAATGCCAGAATCAACCCCACCCCTTGTGGTTGACTCCGTGATACAGTGCCAGCAACCCTCTCGTCTCGCTACTGCATCCTTAGCTCTCCCTCTCTTGAGGCTCATTCCCACCTGCTGTGTTCATCCTTCTTAACATACAAACTCTCAAGCATACTTACCCCTCCAACTATTGCTTCATTGCTTCCCTTCTCTTTACAGCTAAACTCTACCAAAACAAAATCCTTTACTACTAAACCCTTCAGTCCCTCTCTTCCCAGGCTCTTGACCCCATTCCAATCAAGCTAGTCTCCCCAAGCAATGTGCTGAAACCACTTTTGTCCACACCCAGCTGCTGTATCCAGTATTCTTTTCTCAGGCCTCACCCGACCATCAGCATTTGCCACAGATAAGTCTCCTTTAAAGACTTCCTGACCCCCGAACATCACAAACCCGGTTGTCCTCTGACATCAATGACCACTCTTTCTCAGGCTCCCCTTGAAGTGTCCTAGGGCCCAGAACCAGAACTGTCATGATTCTATCTATACCGACTCCTATGCCGGGTGCGGTGGCTCACGCCTGTAATTCCAGCACTTTGGGAGGAGGAGGCAAGAGGACTGCCTTAGCTCAGGGATTCGAGACCAGCCTGAGCAACATGGCGAGACCTCATCTCTACAGTAAATCAAAAAACTAGCTGGGCGTGGTAGCGCGCGCCTGTAGTTCCAGCTCCTTGGAAGGCTGAGGCGGAAGGATCGCCGGAGCCCAGCAGGTCGAGGCTGCGGTGGCCGGGAGCGGCCACTGCACTCCAGGCTGGGCGACAGAGTGATACTCCAACTCACAAACTAAAAAAAAAAAAAAAAAAGAAGACCTCTATCTTGGAATTGTAACGTATTTTTTCTTCATAACTTTTTTT
>CAUYQG010149440.1:0-15226 GCA_963574415.1 Tarsius wallacei
GGGATTACAGGCTGAGCCACCGAGCCCGGCCATGTCGAATGTTTTTAAGGTCATTGTAACACTTGTCCCAGCCTTACACCTCCAGTCTTCCCAACAACACGTGAGTGTAAGATTCTTTTTGTCGTCAAAATCTGCACTTGATCTGACCCCTGTGAACGGCAAACTTAAGAGTAACAGATCTGTGACAAGTAGAAAAGGGCTGCCTGTGATTTTGAAATATTTAATGAACGTAGTCTTGGCCTTTTTCTGAATTTTTTCTGATTGGAAAAGCACTTTCAATCGCGATCATTTGGAAAGGAAAGTTTCATCTAAACCTAAAAGCAACCATCTCACTTTCACCGTAAACATCAACTGTGAAGGCCTGCCTCTAATTCCCCAGGGCCCATGGCCAGACACCCAGAAGCCCAGCGCTGCGTGAAGCGTGTTGAGTCTTCTGCTGGGAGCGCTGGTGGCGCGCTGTTCAGCCCTCTCTGCATCTTATCCCACTCCGTTCTCCCCAGCAAAGATCACGAAAACAGAGCTTTGTGTGTTCTGAACCTTGGCTCTGTGCTTGTTTATTTTAATTGAGCGTTCTGACTTGCACTTACTACTATATCCCTCATACGTGTTCCTGCAGCCAAAATTCACACTGTCCTACAATAACTCTACCTCAAAAATAATGATTTTGTCATTAATGTTCCAACTCTGCAAAATAAGTTGTATTCCTTACTTAGCGATTGATTCATGCTTACACTCTGAAACACTAAAAAAATTGTTTCCTGATGGCATTACTGGCAATCACTATTTTTTCTCAGGAGCATTAATGCACAACATTTTTCTTCTAATGGAAAACATTTACTGTACAGAGCTCAAGTTGTCTTCAGAACAAAGGAAAATTGGTCTCTGTCCCTAAGTTTGCTCAACTCAATTTTCCACAGTGAGCCACAAACAGGATGTGAGCCTCTGGCATGAAAACCAGTCTGGAGTTGCTATCTGAAGCAACCCTGTACACCAGTGTCCAGACTCCCTTTCCTACGGCACTTGAAATAAAAAAGCTTAAGTGTGCTTCGGGCGGGGGGTTATGTGTGTTTGTAAGTATATGTGGCGCGCACGTGTGTAAATTTGTAACGTAAGACAGCAAATTGTGTAATGCTTTTTTAAAAGTTGCGAGAGTTAGACTTTTTAAAATCAGTATTTAACATATTTAGAATAGTCTATATTGGCTTATAAGTAATGCTGAGAAGAAACAGAAATGAAAGAGACTGACACAATGAGGATGAGATTGTAGTAACAGGAGGCACGCTATCTCCATCCTCTCTGCTGTCTGAACTTTGATTCACCCTTTACTCTTTCTTCTCCGAGAAGGTGCCACTGTTAAGAAGCCACGAACTTCACATCATGAGCCCCATGGAGCATGGGGCAAGAGTTTCTATGTTTTCCCATTTCTTGAGATGCAGTTCAAAGTGTGTTTCTCTAAACAGGATACTAACAGGTATTAGTGATAAAAAAAAAAAATACAGTAGTCAAACTAAGTTGATGGAATTCTGGGTAAATCAAGTTTTTAAATGGTCAGATTTCCTCAAGAGCTTTAACAGCTCACATGTCTTATAAATCTCTTAGGGGAAAAACCAGTATGCAGAATCTCCCAAACCTAGGGAGCCTTTTTTCATTAGCGTACCTTACTGCATTGTGTTCCCTGGAGCATACTTTGGAGGGCAGCACATTTGTGAATTATAAATATTTTATAGACTAAGAGACAATAAACGATCAAGATGCCAGAAAAATCAGGAGTGAGAATTTGGAAAGAGTTGAGATTTGCTAGATTTATAAGCTCATAACTCTGTTTATAATGTCTATAGTGGACCCAGGCAATAATTATCAATGGCTGCTAAAACCATTTGGAGAAAAACTGACGTAAAACTTCGTAATGGATGGATCAAGCCGACAACATCTGAACCCAAGGATCAATTTGAAAATCACAAAAAGAGAAACCGACGGTGTGTGTTACATGGATAAGGTGCAAGAGGAAATTTACACCACCATCTACGGAGATGTTTCAATGTCAAAAAATAAAGCCTGTATCTAATCACACGTCTATGCTCAAGTGCCGGTTTATAGGAAATATAAGGACAGCAGAATAAGCTAGATGGTACCAGGGGAGTGCGATCAGCAAAATGCAGAATGTGGGAAATATTTCAGGAAAAAAAATGAACTGATCTTTTCAACAAATAAACAACCCAGTGTTCTTAACAAATAATTGTAAGATTTTTTTTAAAGAGGCAGGAGAATTTTAGATTTAAAGAGACTTAAGAGGTCTATCAACCAAATACAACATCTGAAATTACTTGGAGTCTAATTCTAACAAACCAAGGTGGGGTAGGGAGAATGCTTATGTGAAAGAGAAATTCTACTAACAGCATGATTTTAAGTAACAATTGTTAAGTCTTGTAGGTGTTCTAATGATATTGGGATCACCTCAAAAAAGAAGACGAGTCCTTATCTTTTTTTTTTCTCTTTAGATTTTTATTTTAAAATTGTGGGGTACTGTTTAGGGTGAGGTATACAAATATTCATTGTGCAGGAGTCCTTATCTTTTAGAGAAAGCAACTGAAGTGTTTTTGGATGAAATGATAGGATATCCTGAATTTGCTTTAAGATAACCCAATGTGAGAGAAGAGAGAAAAAGCATTGAGCTAAGATTGGCTGTGGGTAGATGGGATGCATTAAATGATTCTCTCTACTTTTGTATATGTTTGGAAATTTCCACAGTAACTTTAAGCCCATAGCTTCCCATATATTTGGACTATGATGCGACGCAGTCTAGCTTCCATGTATCTGACATAAATGAAGCACTGTGGCAATAAATTAGAAACTCCTCTGGATGCCAGTAAGTTTAGGTAAATTTTAATGCAACTGTATGACAAGTCATTGCCTAGTACGTGATAGGTTTATATTTATTTAGAAAGATACACAACTTGAGTGAACCGAGGCCATAACACGAAGAAGGTTCACTTGAGTTTATAGCTACCCATAAAAAAGTATGATACTGCTTCAGTTATGGGTTTTGCTCTTGCCTAGAAAATCTAATGAGATCTCCTAGGTAAAATATAATTCAGAAAATACCTCATTTTATACCCTCGGTGTTTTGGTCCTTAGCAATGAGTTGATCAGGTTCTCTTGGAATTTGTATTTCCATTCTTTAGTCTTTTAAGTTTGAGTTCACTTAAAGCTAAAAAAAAAGTAATGCTTAAGAAATAGGAAATGAAAAGTACTATAGCTAGTCCAAAATTATCAAACTGAATTTCAGGTCATAATAGTAGTAGCTTTCAATGCATATTTTCAAGTGAATGAATAAATTGATGAATACCTCACTTGAAAATTTTATCTAATATACAGTCACTGGGAAACACCAATTTGGAATTCTCGGGTCTATACAGAATCTCAGAATTTCATTTAGTCTAGTCCTCGTCTTCTTAGCACATTCAAACCGAAAATGCAGTCAAGACAGAATTGCATTGCAGGGTCTTCCCTCTTAAGCCAACACTATTGAACTCCCATTTCCTCACTTGTAAACGTGGGCATGTGAACTCGACGGCAGTCAGTCCTCAACTTTTCCCCACCCCAACACTCAGGATGACTTTCACTCCCATAAATTGACCAAAATTATAGGTCAGGAAATAGAAACAATAGGCTATAAATTACTAGCAATTTCTGGGCTAAATCAGTAACTTCACACTCTTCTCTCCATGAAAAAGTGTGTCAGAATGCAAGTAAGAAAGACCACTGTTACTGGAATTTTCTTTAATTTATAATGATAAACATCTAACTTAAGTATTTAACAGACTTTAGTAGTATATTATTTCTAACCTAATACTTGGGACATGTCTCAAAACTGATAAAAATAGATGAAGGTACAAAAATTCTTGAAGTGAAAGCTTTCTGAAGTTTCTCAGAACACTAACCTTTTATATTTTTATCACTTTCTCCCCAAAAGGTTCAACATTTACGTTTCTTTTTAGGGCATTTCAAGGTGATCTATAAATGCAAATAGGCTGTGGAAAACTTTTAAAACTATAAAAACAACATAACGTATGGGGCACTTACTGAATGCCAGGCACTGTTCTACATGCTTTGAACATATCTCTCATGTAATTCAACCTCCACACCAATCCAAAATGGTAGGTACGCTATGGAAATATGAAGGCTGGAGCCCAAATAAACAGAGTCAAACCTGACCTGGAGGAAACAGAACACAACTCAGGAACACAGAAAGCTAAAGAAAACTTCCAGAAGCAATAGTTACTATCTTCAAAAAAATACTTAAGAGACATTTCAGCCACAAAACAAGATTCCATAAAACAGAACTACAATAAACAGGAAAATATCCTGGAAATATAAAATATGCACTTTATTTCAAAATCAATGGACTAGTAGGCATTTAAAAAAAAAACACACAAAAAAAACTCCCAGAAAGTAGAACAAAAATATGAAGAAATGGACACAGAAAGGACAAAAGAAAAATCAGAGGCTCTAAGAGGTACCACTTCAAACCAGAAACAGTTCCAGTGAGACAAAATTGAAGCAAAAGTACTTTTTTTAAAGAAGAAAATTTAAAAATAAAAGAGACTATTTCCCAGAACTGAAGGAAATGTCTCTAGTTTGAAATGACCACTAAAAATGATGTTAACAAAAGACCACGCTGAGGCATGTCACAAAACTCAGACAAGAGGAGACACAGACACTTCTAAGACCATCCAGACAGTGAGAACAGGTTATAAACAGCAGATCAGGAATCAGAAACATTTCAGACTTCTCAGCAGCAACCTGGGAAGTGGAAGAATCAAATCCTTCAAAATTCTAGAGGAAAACAATTTTTACCTAGAGTTCTAAGCCCTGACAAATTATAAAAAACAAGTGTCAGAGAAGCAAAACTAAAGAAATAAAAAGACATTCCAGCTAGTCTGGAAAAAACGTTCTTAGGAAAGTCCCAGAGATCTGCCCAATCAGATAAAGGGATGAGCCATAAAACAGGAAGCATGGGACTGAGGGCCTGAGGATGTGACAGAGGAGAGGGGTGGAGGAACGGCCCAGGCACAGCTACAGAGCAGGTCTGGAGAGCAACTGGTCCGCAGGGGAAGAGAAGGATGGAGGGTCATAAAAGCAAACACTTCTGGAAAGACAGTGAAGCCGACGGATGTTGGCCGCATCAAGTGTGTGTAAAATGACATCGATAAACGATTGAGAGAGATGCGGGAGCTTTGGAGAAAAACAGCAAGGAGCAGGGAGAAAAGGACAGAACAGCATAGTCAAGAACAACATTCTGGGTGGTTTCTACACTTGCAATTGATTTTTCTTTGTCTCAAAAAGGCATCGTTCCGTCAGGCATGGCGGCTCACACCTGTAATTCCAGCACTTTGGGAGGCTAAGACGAGACCGACTGGGGCAACTTGGTGAGACCTTGTCTCTACAGTACATTTAAAAAAAATTAGCCAGGCATGGCGGCACATGCCCGCAGTTCCAGCTACTTGGGAGGCTGGGGCTGGTGGATCACCTGAGTCCAGCCGGTCATGAGAGTGCCACTGCACTCCATCCTGGGCGACAGAGTGAGACTCTGACTCAAAAAAGAAAAGAAGACGACGACAACAGAAAGAGCACAGTTCTTATAATAGTCCTTTCCTGTCTTAAAAGTGTTCGTAGTAAGTATGATTTCCCTGAAAACTACTTCTCAAAGAATAAAAAATATTGAGCCCATTCAAAAAGAATCTACTTGTCTGTATAATTAAGAGTGGACACTGTTGAAATTCCAAAATTTGCTGTGAGTTAGAAAAATCTTTTATGAATAGGGAATTTGCAGAAGAGGGAACCTAAAAAGCCAATAAATATGAAATAGTATGAAATCTCATGAAATCAGAGAAGTATAAATGGAAAGAATGAGTTAGCATTTCATGCCCATCAGACTGGCAAGTTTTAGAAGCCCAACAGTACTAAGTTGGTTAGGATCTGGAGAAACTGAATTCTCATATACCGCTGGCAATAGTTATATTGTGCGACAACTTCAGAGAGAAATCAGCCGTATCGAGCAAAACTGAAAACATCCTCACCTCTTCTAGGTATTAAATTTTAAAGAAATGCTTATGTGCCCACAGAGACGTGCATAAACGGATGTTTACTGAATCACTTTTAATAGGAAAAAAATGGAAAGATCCTACGTGTCCATTAGTAGAATAATAACTATACTGAAGTTTATTTGTAAAGTGGAATAATATACAGCAGTTTAAAATAAACAATTTGTGCTACGTGTATGAATACACATGCTGAGTGAAAAAACAAGTTGCAAAAAGATATACTGGGGGTGCCAAAAAAAAGTATACACATTTTAAGAGATGTTTACCATAATCAAAAGTGTCTGAATGCTCATAGTAACCACTCTGAGCACCTCTTGTAATTGCAGAAGTTAAAAGTGACTTGTATTCATCTTTTGTTATTGACATATTGAGTTTTACAATTTTAATCATTTTTCCTTCTTAAAATGTGTACAAAGTTTTTTGGCACCCTCTATGTATTACATGGCTATTAATGCATATCGAAAATTTATGACATTGTTTTTGGATACATATTTGTAGTAATAGCATAAAAACATACTCTGGAAACGACAGACACTAACTTTAGGATATTGGCTATCTCTGAGTAGGAAAAAAAAGGCAAAAGATTAGAGGGAGCAACTTCAGCTATATCTTATAGCACTTTATTTCTTTAAAACTACAAAAAGGCAAAGAGATCTGTAGCAAATATGGCAAAATGTTGACACTTGTTAAGTGCATGGCTAATACACATTTCCTATACTTTTCTGTAAGTTTGTAATTTTTCATAATTAAAACTTTTATATTAAGAACTCATTAAACTACAACACACAATTTTAACATGTGGTCTTTATCTGGATCCAGAGTCAAAAATAACTGGAAAAAGTATACACACACAATACACATGGCATTTATAAAGCAACTGGAAATTTAAACATATGACTATATGTTGATGTTACGGAATTATTGCTCTTTTTTCCCAGGCATGATAATTGTTTTAAAAAGAGAATCTTATCTTTTAGAGGCATATACTAAAATATTTATGGATAAATAAATGCTTATAGGTGCTTCAAAATAATGCAGGGTGTATTAGGACTGAGAGTCTAGATAAAACAAAACTGGACATAAGTTCCTAATTTTTTGAAGTTGAGTGATGGGTACATGAGTGACTGTTATACTCTGTTTAATTTTGTGTATGTTTGAAATTGTCCATAATACATTCAGGTAGACAAGAAATATACTGAGTTCAGTTTTTAGATAACTGAAACTATTTAAATATTGGATTCTCTCTTAAGAAGCAGAGACAACTCTTTAAGAGGATGCTAAATTAAATGACATGACAAGGACAGCGTGGTATTTTCATGGCATTGACTTCTTCTTAAGAATCTTCTCAGTACCATGGCAAAAAAAGCTGCCTTTCTGGGAACTGCCTGCCTCTTGACCCTGCCCACGCTGAAAGAATTATGCATCTCATAGTGCTGAGAGAAGAAGAATCAAATTCATTTCTCTGCCAGCTGAATAAGGCAGGAAACCAACCTAGGAATTTTAATGCGGCATTTACTTCTTACTGGTTCAATACAGAAAAAAACAGCTGCTAAATTCTTAAGCATACAAGATGCAGTGTTTTTCTTTTAGTCAGAAGAAGGCAAGCAATTAGATCGAACACACCCAAGCTAATTAGTTCTACCTGCTTCTTAATAATTATGTTATTATCAGACTTTTTAAAAAATTGGCATTCAATTCTTTATTTTAAAGGTCTGAAAGTTTTTTTTTCCCTCTTGATTAACTACAAAATTATGAGATGTCAAAGAACTTACAGGCCTGTTCTGTTTTGAGAAATTGATATTTGTAGTTTTCAGGGCAACATAGCATTTTCTCTTTTTGAAAATGAGAAACATTAATTTTGTAATTCTTGTTTGCTTGAAATAACATGTTATAAGAAACCAAATCCTGAAATATCTTTCTCAATTAAAGTCTTGACTTTGTCACTCAAAAATGATTATAATTTTAAAAGTACATCATGTATAGAAAATGTTTTGCTTAATGGAGATTTTTTAGGCTCTTGGGTATTCTTTGTATACTTACACTTGTTTTCAGAGTAAAGATCACTCTTCAATTCTGGAAATTAAACTTAAAACATTTTAGGAGTTGTACAATTACAAACGTAGGCAGTTTGTAAACAGAGGCAAAATTAGGACTTTAAACTGCCAAAACAGAAATCAAAAGAGAACACATAGCCGGATATGATAGTGGATGCCTGTTGCAGGCCTAGCTACTCAGGAGGCTGAGATGGGAGGATCGCTTGAGCCCAGGAGTTCAGGGCCAGCTTGGGTAACATAATGAGACCCCATCTCAGGATAAACTGCTCTGTTTCTTTACTCCTCGGAGCCATCTTTCCCATAAGAGATGACTTAAAATTGTCTTGTACACACAAATGACATATGAAGCCACTCTGCTCTGGCTGTTAATATTTTGCTTCCTGCCATGTGACCTGATGCTGGATCCTAAAGAAAGCTAATTTCTTTTATTTTCCACCAGGTAACATGAATGTATCACTCCCTTCTCTTCTCAGACAGATCTTTTTCTGTAAACAACTCTTTTCAAGAAGAAGCCATAGAATTATCCTACGATTTAACTTCTCTTTAGTGGAATCTGCCACCAACAGCAAGGACCACTCAGAGCAGTCCTGCCTAGCCCCTCAGTGACCAGCAGCCCAGCTTTCGCCACGCTGCTGAGGGTCACTCTGCACACTTCCCTGAAGAAGCCTATGACCTCACAGAGCAGGAAGACGCAGACACAGACAAGTATAGTAACGGCAGGACATCCTGCTAAGTAGCAAAAAACACTGTCCACAGGGGAACACTATCTCAAAGACCCTCCCGAGAAGACAGTTTCCTGAAATGGTGGCCAAGACAGGTTCCAGAGAGGAGGAAGCAGTCAAACTGAGCCTTGAAGGCAGCCTGGGATGTCAACAGGAAGAGACGGCCATGTGTGAGAGGTCTTCAGCCACATAAGGGGAGAAAATGCTAGATGCCATGAAGAAAGGAGAGTTAAGTTTGGCTGAAATACAGGTTTATGTACGTGGGGGTCCGTGGGCTGAAAAAAGAGGTGCGGGAGGGTCGTGAATGGGAGTTGGGCGTTTTAACTGTTGGAGCTGAGCTTGGCTGCAACTGGTGACCAGGCCCCTCCTGTGGCCCTGTGTCAACCTGCACACCTGGCTTCACCGGCCCACGCTGCTACCCTGAAGCAACAGGCAGGTCCAAGAGCAGGGTGAGAAGGGAGGTATGTTCCCTTGTTTTTGTCTTATAATGAACCTACTCGTAGCCAATAACATTTCTATCTCCTTGACAAAGTGTTCTCTCTCTCTCTCTCTCTTTCTTTTTTTGGTCAGTTAGTAGTGGGGATGTCAGACTGCAGACTAGTTTGAGCTTCTTATCCATTCATTCTTCATGAATGCTAAGTTCGACAAGACCTAGTCTCAGTACCCAGAAGGTCTGTAGTTAGGACAACACTTTGCAAGCTGTTTTACAGTTTCTCGAACATTAAACAGACACCTATCCTACCAGCAGTTCTACCCCTAGATATTTATCCAAGAGAAATAAAAACATAATTCTCAAAAAGCCTATGCAAGAATGTTCATAGCAGCTTTATTCGTAACGGCCAAAAACCAGAAGTAAGCCAACTGTCGATCAACAAAAGAAGGAATAAGTAAATGGTGGCATGTTCAGCAATAGAACATAATACAAGGGAACCAACCGTGGAGTCATGCAACAACATGGTAGCCTCTCAAAAATAATACGTCGAGTGAGAAAAGCTGGACACAAAAAGGTGCAAAGTGTCCAATTACATTCCATTCTAGAATAAGCAAAATTACTCTGTGGTGATGGAAAGCAGATGAGTAGCTGCTTTGAGGGGTGGGGGTTGCTTGGAAAGGGATCCGAGGGGGTTTTCTGGGGTGACAGAGTATTCCGTCTTGACATCCTTTCCACAAAACCGACTGGACAGTGGACTTAATGCCTGAGCATTTCATTCTACGTAAAGTATATCTCAATAAATAAACTATTACAAAGCATCTTCAAGTCTAGCGGGAAAACAAAGGAGAAAATATTATGGGAAGTAATAAAAACTTTGACGGGGCTCTCTAGGGTCACAGACAGAGGCTCCCAGAGAGGGACTGTCTGGATGGGCTTCTGGAAGCAAATGACCCTGGTAAGTCCTGACAGATGAGTCACAGGTAGCCAGGTTGGGAGTACAGGGTGGAAAAGAGGATATTCCCAACAGAGGAAACAGATGTACAAAAGTTTTGGGGGCTGGAGAGCGGGGCAGCCTTCCACACAACTGAGAGAACTTCCCACTGCTGGACCACAGGGCAAGAAGGGAGGGAAAGGCACGAGATGTGGCTGAGAGCTTAGAAGCCAAATGGGGCTTCAAGGCACAAGCACATACTCCCCTGTACCTCACCAGGGTGACCAACTTCCATCACTTGGAGGGTCTGAAGGAGCCCTGGAAGGCTGATCCAGAAAAGCCCCAAGCAGGCTGGATATCAACCCTCACCCACAGGCCCAAACGCTGGCCTGGGAGCTAAACAAGGTTCTATCTGAAATGTGTTGTGCTAGATTTGGATTTCAAAATACAACTCATGTGGTAAATCGCGCTGGGATATGTCATTTGGATTTCAACCATTCCCAAGGGAGAAAAAAATGTATTTGAAGGGTGCGCCACATGCAATGAGTTTATTTCAACATCCACTGACATCAGTGTTTTTTCCAAAGTGTGTTTCAAGGAACAGTTGTCCTGCAAGAGTCCGGGCTGGGAAGAAGGACACAATGGTTAAATAGCTCGGGAAGGGCCACTCCTGGAGAGCTGCAGTGCATAGGAGCACAAGTTTGGAAAAAGGCCATTTAGTCCCCAAGCCAGCATTTCCCAACATTATCTGGCTATGGGAACTCTATCCTGTAATGCCTAGTAACAGCCAGTCAAGTTGGGGGACAATTTTGAGACCTGCTGACTCAGGTGGTACCTAGACAAGTCTTTCTAGTCACCGGAGCAACCATTCTAGAAGTAGCCCAGTGGGTCAAACGACCGAATGCGCCTCCTCATAATTTACTTCTTTCTCACCAGAAGATACAACAGCGATAACAATAGCCATGTGTATTGAGTGCTCTCTCACAGGTCTCAGAATTTTATTCGTATTGCCTTATGCAATCCTCATGCTACCTGCAGAGTAGATTCTGTCAGAAGTCTGGTCATATAGATGAGGAAACTGAGATGCATGGAGTAAGTGTAAATACCTGCTTAAAATTTCACAGGTAATAAATGACAGTGCTGGAATCTGAACCAGGCAGAATCCTCAAGCTGTCTTAATTGCTAGGCCAGTCTGCCACCTTCACTGTTCAATATTAATTAAGATGCATTCCTCCATGCATCTATTCATTTATTCATTCATTCAAATCCCCTACCTAAAAGCAAAGAACTGATAAACGCATATAAGGTTCACAACATTGGAAACATGTGTTTTTAGTCTATTTGTTTTCAAGTCTGTCGAAACTTGGCTGCATGGGGTGGGAGAGGGATTAGATTCTTTATTTTCTCCTCTTTGCAGGGCAGGAAAAATCCTGTCACCTGCCTTCCCCACAGGAACATGTCTGGTCTGATTGAATGCGTGGCCACTCTGATAAAAAACGGTATTGCTCAGCAGGTTTCAACCCTAATGCTCTTTCCAGGTCAATGGTGACTCAGTCATTTAATCAAACCCTTCATGAAACACACTTTCTGGAATTTTCCTGAACCATATATCCTTAAAATTAGCCAATGGCCACTCTAAAAAAGCTGAAAATCGTCCACCAGAAGTACTGTAAGCCATTTTTGTTTGTTTATTTGAGAAAATAAATGACTTACCATTAAGCCCACCTTGATTTATTTTTAAAAAAGAATTTGTGTCTCTAGCCTACGGGATGGGAACAGGACTGGATAGTAGGCAGAGATGGACTCTGGCAAACGTATCTGTCACATCTCCATATTTATAGGCCTAAATCTCTTATCTGACAAATCCAAAGAGGAAATATTTTAATTTACTGGCAGCAGCATTTGAAAAAAATTCTTCTATATTCTTACCAAGGATAACTTCCATTAGTAGGGTACTTTTCACACAATTTTTCCAGAACTTTGTTCCCAGCTCACACAGTTCAGATGTGGGCTTTTTGCCCTATTTTCACCAAGGTAACCAACTCACTGCCAGCTCACAGCAGAAGGAGCTCAGAAAGACACATCTGGCTTGGACTTTCCACGATGCTTTACCTCAGGCTCCTTGTTCAGCATAAAGTCACTAAAAAACTTTAAAAACCAAACTATGTAGGTAGTGGAGGGCAGTACCCTAAAAGAAGGCTGAACACCCTCTTGCGGTTCCACCTCTTGGAGCGGACATGGCTCCAGTCTGCAGCCCCGAGGGAGAAGTCAACGCGCGACTGTCCTTTCTCATGGGGGAGCCTGAATGCAAAATATGGCCTTGTGGCCAGACGCTGACGAACAGACCATCACATTTTGGCCAAAATGTTCGTTGTGTTTTCTCCCTGCACAGGCCGATGAAAAGCAGTTTGCATTTGCAAAACTTGGTGAGTATTTTTTAGGGCTCATGCGGAACAGAAGCATCAGGCGTCTAAAAATATAGGATGAGCTCTACTTGTGTCTAACATGCCAATCTGGATGCATTAACAAGTCATCAAAAATAGTACGGCTTTTTGATAGAAATGCATCCATCAAGAACAAAGAGTTGAACCTATTCACTGGAAGTAAAATAGTCTTGACAACCTTCAGTTTCTTTAAAGAGGGTTCAATTTTAGTCAGGTGGAATATATACTAAGCTCTCATACTCTTGTTATAAGAACATTCCAAAAACATAACCATATGAAAATGAATAAAGACAACACAATATACATATATCCAAGAGTTTAGGCTTACATAATTTTAAGAATATTTAATAGCTCTATATTTACTATGCTAAAATTAGGGGGAAAAAACCCATCATAGCTAAACAGTTAGGGCACATCTGAAATGACAAGAATACAAGCTTAAGCTCCTGAACATGCAGATCCCAGAAGCTTTTGGCAAAGCCAAGTACGTGAAGTCTCCTTGACTCCTGATGTCATACCAACCCATCTTCTGCCATCTGCCTCTAGCAAATGTCAGTGTGTTCCCAGGATGGAAACAGCCTTCCTTTCTGAATCATTTTTACAGAGACTCCCCAAAACATGACCTCTTGCAGTTGAGTGTGACTGTCTTGAATTCAGGGAAAAACACAAATCCATGGCCTTCTTTCAGTAACCCAGAAGACTCAAGAATTCGGTCTGAGGTCAAACTGTCTTTGAGAAACGAGAACTTCAAGACTCGGAATCCACCAGAAAGTCCTGAGGCTTCTGAAGACACGTTCGGAAACAACATAAAACTGCCTCCTCATTTGGGGTTTTGCATGAAGAGGTCTTTGAGCGTGCAAGACCAGGCGTTTTGTTTTTGGGTTTTTTTGGTTTGTTTCTGGTGGGTTTACGAGACACTTAAGAGTATAATGCCCTCAGTGCAGTGTTACAACATTCTATATGATTGATTGCAAATCACCGCACAGGGTGCCAAGATCACTAGTAGGAAGCAGGTCATTAAATAAAATTAAAACTCTGCCAATGTTTTGCTTGTAAATGTTGCTTCCAAAGCCTTACGGCACCATTCCTTAAAAAATGGCCTCGATTCACCAAAGTAGCAGAGTCTCCTGTATTTCTAGTGGATGATCCAAATATTCTATATTTAATACAAACATTCAGTATGTCATGTTTTAGGAAGAAAATGCTGTAGTGCAATAAAATTTGCACAAAGAGAGCTATGGAAAAGAGTCACCATGAAAATTATTGCATTTTGAACAGACGTACTGTGAAACTGTTTAGCAAAGGCTTAGAAACCTATCCTACGTAACCAGACTCCTTGGAAGCCTACATTTTTCAGTTAGGTAAATCTTCAAACCAATCATTAACATTTCAAATTACATTGAATTAATCTCTTATCCAGAAAGTGAATGGATATCCTGACCCCTTATCCAAGGAAATTCAACGGTGATTTATCATGACAAATTAACCTCTCCACAGATCAAAACTAAGACCCAGGCTTATTTATTATCTGATCCAAGGTCTGAGCAGAAGCACTCCCCCTTCCAAGGCTGCTAAGTCTGAGAAGTGATCCGCTAAGATCACAAGTATGTTTCAGACAATTTGGGGTAAAGCAAAGGGATACATTTCTTAAGATGCTACCACACTTCATTTTAAGATTGCTATGATAAATATGTGACATTCCAGGCTACATTTTAAGGCTTGCAAGTAGAAAGCCATGCCGGGGAAATTGGTTCACATTCTAGGAGTGTATCTAACTAAATTGGTTCACATTCTAGGAGTGTATCTAACTAAACAAATACTAATTGTTTTGCCCGGGGAGATACACTGGACTGTTAAATAGGATTTAGCAGAAGAAAAAGAGTTTAAGAAAGTGCTTCATTGATGTGGAGCTAGCCACCCATACTTAATTTACTGGTATTCAAGCTACTTTACGGTTAAAAAAAATACATCCCAGTGAACAGATAAGCTAAGTAATTGTTATTGATGTAACAATTAAATGGTAAATGTGTCATCTTCCTAGAGTGACAGCAGTGGATTTGTTTCTACAAGGTTAAGCTGAATTAAAGAATTCAATGGGAAACAAATTTTAAGTTTTCATTCCCTACACACGGCCATCTGGGGGATATAGGCACGTTGTTCTAAGTGGAAAAAGAACTTCTATAAAGAGACGCTCTCTAGAGTTGTACAAGAAATACACCCTAAACCGACAAATAGCACTATACGTTGTTAAACAAATTTATTTCCATATTAAGGAGGAAGAAGAACAGTCTTATAATTTTTAAAGTCCGCTACCAAGAATCCATAAGATATTAAAGGCAAAAAACAAACAAACAAAAAACCAAAAAACCACCTTGACAACTGAAGGATGCCTTCTAGCGTCCAGACATCTTAAAAAAGTACTGAAACAGTCAATTCACGCAGCTGGTCTGAGACATTCATCCACCTGCCTGTGGTCACCATCATCACACCCCGTCGTTCTGATATCTTCCCTCAACTTCTGTTGACGCCTCGGAACAG
>CAUYQG010149444.1:0-14168 GCA_963574415.1 Tarsius wallacei
GCTAATTTTTTTTGATTTATTGTAGAGATGAGGTTTCGCCTGCCCAGGCGGGTCTCGAACCCGCGGGCTCAGGCAATCCACTCACCTCAGCCTCCCAAGGCACGGAATTACAGGCTGAGCCACCGAGCCGGGCTAAAAAAAAAAAAAAAAAAAAAAACTTGGAGCTTTTTCATGTCCTTGAACCACAAAGTAGAAAAGGGGTATGAAAAAAAAAGTGAGCCGTGGGTGGTGAGAGAGCGAAAGGGGAACAGAAAGGAGACTGGAAGCCAAAGAAACACCCAGTTCTCTTGCCCCTCCCCACTCATCACTTCAGAAAAAGAGGCTTTAAAGAAAGCATTCGGGTGATTCTACTTCTCTTCCATCTCCAGGGGTTGATGCAAAGAACACAGCTCCCATTGATATGCAAACACCAGCTGTGTTGGGCTTAACAGTCATTTACACTTTAATTAAAAGGAATCCCTCTAATCTGATGATATGATTGCCTTGCTCCTCAAAGTGTGGTCCACAGAGGACCGGTAATATCAGCATCCCCTGCAGATTTAGGAGGCCTGCAGACTCTCCAGCACATCCCAGACCTCCTAAAGCAGAATCTGCAGTTTACCGAGACCCCCAGGTCCCTCATAGGCACGGTGATCTTCAAGAGACTCTTTTCAGCGGTTGTGAAGAGGCAGACGACTGGTACAGGCAAGAGATCATTTTAATTCCTAGGGGCCTTCGAAGAAGGTGTGGGGTGGGAGCTCTGCGGGGCATGGGGGAAGGCGCCAAAGATCAATTTGTCTTTTTAGCATGTTTCATAGGGACCCCAGGGACTCCTCCACCCAAATCACCTGGGTATGCAACAGATTGCCAAGGCCTGCGAGGTTCCTCTATGTTGAAATATAGGCAACATGTGTACAAGAATTAATGTAACTCAGACCCTTGTGAGTGGTTGGTCAGCTGTAGCACTGAGCAAGAGAGATTATGCAGTCCTCTAAGACCTGCACACTACAGTCAAAGTGTACCCAAGAGTAAGGAGAACGTGATTCCTATGTTCATGTGAGTATGTCAGAAGCTCTGATTAGTGTGCTCAGACCCTCCACACCATGTAAAACACGTGCAATTGACTAGAGACTGACATAGAAAGATGCTACTACTCTGAATAATTGAATAAGCAACTTGATTTTGCTGAATCCACTGAAACCCCAAGCAGTATCTTTTTCAACATAATTACCTATGTTTGATTCAAATAAAAACATGCATTCCAATCTTTACAGTATGCGTCTTCTGTATATTTAACCAACCTGCGTGTAAGCCTGACTGTCATAAACTTCTAAATTTTTTTTTGAGTTGGAGTCTCACTCTGTTGCCCAGGCTAGAGTGCAGAGGCACGCTCACGGCCACCGCAGCCTTGACCTGCCGGGCTCAGGCGATCCTCCCGCCTCAGCCTTCCAAGCAGCTGGAACTACAGATGCATGCCACCACGCCCGGCTAATTTTCTCATTTATCGTAGAGATGAGGGCTCGCCAAGTTGCCCAGGCTGGTCTCGAACCCGCGGGCTCAGGCAATCCTCTCACCTCGGCCTCCCAAAGTGCTGGGATTATACCTTTAATTACGTTTTCCCCGGGATGGAGTCTAACAAGGGTGGGTTAACTACAGAAATGTCTTTGGGGGGCAGTGAAGGGCAGCAGAAGAGGAGTCTCGGCTTGGGGCAACTGACCTCCCGCTGGGCGATTTAACCAGCGTGACAATTAGAGAGCAAGAGATCCCTTGTTGGGTCTTGTTGGGGAAACTGGAGTGCTCTAATTAAGCTGGGGCGGCTCGGGAGGAGCAGGCACAGCCAATGACCCCAGAAGAGGGGAGTTGCGGGAAGCAGTTAGACAGGCGGCTAGGAGGGGGGGACACCAGCTCTCGGATTGCGTCCTGGAGCGAGCGGTCCTTCTAAAACCCCAAACCCAGCCTCCAGGCTTGGCCTCAGGCAGCTCCTAAAACAGCCAGAACTCATTTCATTTAAAAGAATAGCTCAGCACGTAGCCACCGACTCCCCCATCCCTGCCGCACAGGAAGCTGCTTTTTCTCCCTGAGGGATGCAATGAAGGTGGAGTGCCCACCTTGCCAATTACCCCTCGGTAAGAAGAACCACTGGCATGTTGAAGAGGATGCGTGTGTGCGTGCGTGCGTGTGTGTGTTTGGGGAGAAGGAAGTCACTCCTCACCCAAACAGAAAGCTTGAAAGCGTGATGTCCTTTATTTGTTTATCATCATCAAGCCTCTCCTTTGTAGGGTAATATGCTTTAAGTTTGGGAGGAAATCTGGATCCAGCCGGATGGATAGGTACCTTTGTAAAGATGACACGAGCTCAGGTATTTAAAACTGAATTCTGATTCCCCAAGTAATGTTTAGAAATAAACTCTCTTCCCATTAAACTCCCACAACAGCCTGTGCCTGCTAAGTCAGACTTCCTCCGTTTTAAATATTCTGTCCTGACCGGCACGGTGGCTCAGCCTGTAATCCCAGCACTTTGGGAGGCCGAGGCGAGAGGGATTGCCTGAGCCCGGGGGTTCGAGACCAGCCTGGGCAACTTAGTGAGACCTCCTCTCTAAAATAAACCACAAAAACTAGCCGGGTGTGGTGGCATGCGTCTGTGGTTCCAGCTACTTGGAAAGCTGAGGTGGAAGGATCGCCTGAGTCCAGCAGGTCAAGGCTGTGGTGGCCATGAGCGTGCCACTGCGCTCCAGCCTGGGTGACAGAGTGAGACTCCAACTCAAAAAAAAAAAAAAAATCTGTCGTGCTGGATTCACGTTTATCAGATAATAGCAGAGTCAATGAAGAATCTGATCTGCATAACATACTCTCTCTTTTTTAGGATATCTCTAATGCTCCCACAAGTTACAGAATATGCGTGATTTCTCACTTATAGATGAAGTCAGAAAAAAATTGAAATGTGAAGATACGTTCTGGAGGGGCACTTATTAAAATCATATGTACTCCTAATTAACAAAGAGGAAATGACTTATACTCCGTTGGCATGCCTGCATGCGTCTTTACATTGAACATTTCTAAACTGTTTAATGTTTCCAGGATTTTTAAGGATTTTTAAATTAAAATATTTAGACTTTTTAGGATGTTTAAATTGAAATGTTTAGATTTTAACATCTTCATAATCAACACTATCCAGATCCAAATTTGTGGCACATTTTATAAATTGTCTACCGAATATGTGCTCTGTTGGACACAAAAAATAATCATCACAATCACTACAATTTCCTGATTCTATGCCAGAAACTGTACTAGGTGCATTGTATGGTCTACTGCTCATTTTTAATCACCACCACCACCCTTTTTGGTAGCTGTTATCATCCCACACTAGAGATTAAGGTGAAATTAAACAAAAGGCAGGGGAGGTGAGACATTAACCATGCCTCCTCAGTTAATCCACAAGTGAATAATACCAGATACTCAGTGCCATCATCTCTACAAATTTATTGCCAGCCTACCGTGGACCAACCTCTTTTCCAGATGCTCATAAACACTGGCTTATTTGATCCTCACAAAGGCCTCTTGAGATGCCTCCATTTTCACCACGATTTGGGTGAAAACACTGACTTAACCACACCGATCACGAGTGGCAAAGTCAAGAGTGTAACACAGATCTGCAGATTTCAATGCATTGCCACTAAAAAGCATTTGCATCTCAGACAAACAAACACAAAACAGAAGCTCATACTTGCTTTCATAATGTGGCAGGAACAGTCTGTTTACTAATGTCTTTGCTCTCAGTAGCATGCCTAGACTTTTCCCAGAAGGCAGCTAAGAGTGGAGTGGAATTATCAAAGGTGAACTGTCAGCAAGAACTCTCTTCAAATCCTCTGCTGTGATGCAATAGCTATATGAGCTTAAGGGAGTTTGTTATTTATCCCCAACTCTTGTTTCTTCATCAGCCACATGGGTATTACTTATCTGTCTTCTCATCATCACCTTTGAAAATTAAATGCCATAAGGGCAGGAACTTTATCTTGTTTACTCCTCTTGTCTCAAATGTTTAAAACATAGTACCGGTTGGGTATGGTGGCTCACGCCTGTAATCCCAGCACTTTGGGAGGCTGAGGTGAGAGGATTGCTTAAACCCAGGTGTTCAAGACCAGCCTGGGCAACATACATAGCAAGATCCTATTTCTACAAAAAAAAAAAACAATCAAAAAATTATCCAGGCCTGGTGGTGCACCTGTAGACCCAGCCACCTCAGAGGCTGAGGAGGGAGGGTCACCTAAGCCTAGCAGGTCAAAGCTGCAGTGAGCTGTGATTGTGCCACTGCACTCCAGCCTGGGCAACAGAGTGAGATTCTGACTCAAAAAAGAAAAGTATGCACTTAAAATATTTTTGTAGGGAAAAAGATATGATCACAGGTTTGTTGTAGAGATCAAGAGAGTTCACATGTACAAAAGTTCTCGGTTTGTTCTTTTTTCCTACCATCCGGGTGTGGAATTAATCCTCAAATTAGGTTAGGTAAATCTTACAAACTAGTTGTATGTACCCATCTAGATATGGATTCTCCTTCAACTTTTACAAAGTCTTATCTTTTAAACATACTTTGAGAGCTTCTAAAGCTTTTGGATTTTTAGGATTGGATGGGTGAAAAACAATTACCAAAATATTTTCATTCATATTCTAGCCATTTCATCCATATGACTTTGAATTGGACACTTAACTATCTGGGGTTCAGAACATGGGCTACTACTACATTCTTAAGGATTATTATTAATATCAGTTCTAAAATTGTATAAAATATGTTTTTTTCTAAATAAAAAATTATTGTCGAGGCATATTTGCTGATCAGAACTGCCGGCAATCTACATTATAAATTCAGATCATTTATCTTGGTGCTTTGCCTAGAAGTTTTTATTTTTATTTTTTATAATACTAGTAGTTAATATTTAATAAGCACTAATATTGGCCATAGGCCAAATGCCCAGAAGTTTTTAAACTCAATAAATACATTGTGCAGTAATGACAAGAACTAATCCTCACTAAGAACTTCTCAGGGCTGGGTGTTCATTTCAACACTTGACACATATCAACTCATTTAAATCTAGCATCTCTTCTGTGAGGTGGGTGTCATGGATGGGTAAACTGAGGCACACAGAGGCTAAGTAAATGACACAACTAGAAAGTAGGATTTGAACCTAAGAGACTAGATTCAGAGACTGTGTTCTTAACTTCTAAATTATGTGTTTCAACTTCGTGATTTAACCATCATTTAGATCAGGGCTCTTGACCTTTATGCTTCATGGACCCCTCCAGCAGCCTTATGAAGCCCACCATCCGCCTCTCAGAGCAATGTTCTAAATGCTCTAAATAAAATACACAGATAATGCATACAAAGAGAAACAATATATAGGGAAAACAATTATTTAAATGTTCTTAAAACTAAACTTATAGCATGGTAATATATTTGCTTCTTTATTACCTGTTAGGAAACAAGATCTGGTGTCAGGGTCTGATAACTACCAACATTTAGTTGTAATGAAAAACATATGTACTCACATGAAAATATCCGATTTATTTTGGTATCAACGTCTCAGGTATAACTGACACTACCGTGGTTTGTAGCCTACATTCTTTTTTTTTTTTTTTTTTTGAGTTGGAGTCTCACTCTGTTGCCCAGACTGGAGTGCAGTGGCTGCTCCCGGTCACCGCAGCCTCGACCTGCTGGGCTCCAGCGATCCTTCCACCTCAGCCTTCCAAGTAGCTGGAACTACAGGCGCACGCTACCATGCCCGGCTAATTTTTTGATTTATTGTAGAGATGAGGTCTTGCTTGCCCAGGCGCGTCTCGAACCCGCGGGCTCAGGCAATCCACTCACCTCAGCCTCCCAAAGGCGTGGGATTACAGACTGAGCCACCGAGCCCGGCTAATAATATAGTATTAAATTGGAACCAAAATAGAAAAGGCTAAGGTGTTTAAGATGCTCTCTGAGCTTCCATCTGTATTATAAGTATAATGTAGACTGTCAATAAGGGCTCATTAGTTGAACTAAGTTCAGCAGTATGTATCAAACAGAAAAAAAAAGAATAAACGCATTTTATACAAATTAAAATTCCAAAGCAAAATGGTATCCTTTAAAGTATTTTTCTTCTTCAGACTGCCTTTTTCTAGACCAAATTTAGGAAGAGGAAGGAGAAACATGCAACGTTTATTATTAAATGTGTTATTAAAATGACAACATTGTGTGATCTAAATAATGCTTTATCGATGCAAACAGTATTTACTACACAGTTCCCCTTGGTATCTGAAGGGAATTGGGTCTAGGACTCCCAGGGATACCTAAATCTGCAGATGTTCAAGTTCCTTATATAAAATAGCACAGTATTTACATATAACTTTTACAAATCCACTGATATATTTTAAGTAATCTCTAGATTATAGTACCTAATATAATGTAAATGCTGTGAAAATAGTTGTTCTGGACTGTTTTTAAATTTGTATTTTTTGTTTTATTTTTACATTTATTGTGCTTTTTCTGCATAGTTTTGATCCACGGTTGGTTGAATCAGGGATGTGAAGCCCTCAGATAGATAAAGAGAGCTGTTTGGACAGTTAGCTCAGTTCATATTTTAAATATACAATACCACCAACACACCACAACTCAGAAAACAAAAACTTTATATTTTAACATAATTTCAACCTATGACGATTGAAAATGTTTGTGAGAATACTCCTAACCTTTTGAAATACCCAAAGTGGAATTTCTTCCCCTACTCTTTCCAGAGTATACACAAGTCTGGAAAAGAACACTAACGCTCAAGTAAATTAGAAAAAGGAATCAAGTTAAATATATTGTGAGTGGAATAGTGAGTGTGTGAGTGTGTGTATGTGGGTGTGTATGTGTGTGTGAGAGAGAGAGAGACAGAGAGAGGTGTGTGTACATGCATATATCTGTACTTGGTTTTTAATACTAGTTGTACTATTGCTTGATCATAATTCAATCTAGGGCAGATTTAATTTTTGTTAGTTTGTTGCGCAGACACATTGTCATCTTATCTAGGACTAGAGATCATGGTGTCCTGGGAACAGTGTGCGCAGTCTGTTCTAGATGTATGTGTGTATCTATCTATCTATCATCTATCTCTATCTATCTCTGTCTATCTATCTTCTATTCTACACACCTAATATTTATGTGAATTTGGAGCAGTTGATTTCTTCGTACTTTAATTTTACACTTTGTGAGATGGAATCATAATAATTAACTTACAGACTTTTTGTGGAGCATATATATGATATATATGAACATATATGATATATGTAAAGTACCTATCATAATGACTAATGACATTTAATAAACTTTTTCCAAAACTTTGAAATAATGCCAGGAAAAGTAGCTGCATTTGTGTTAGAGAGAGTTATATATTAGAACAACAAGCTCAATATAATACTTGCTCTTAATTTAAAGCTTCAATATATATATCTAGGGCATTTGAAGTTGGTTATTTTATTGAAAGCCTAGTAATGGTCATTTGGGTATTTAAAACCAGAGAGATAAATGTGAATAATTTTTTTTGCGTTCATCAAACCAGGATTGTTCCTGGCATGGGTGACTGAAAGACTTACATTATTAGGTAATTTGCTAAGTATTCATTTTTATGAAAGTACAGCTTTTTATAATAAAGGCATAAATATTTAATAGATAGCATTTATATAGATATCTGAGTAGACTAGAATATAGCACAGTTAATCTTGCACATTTTTCTTATAGACTGCAACATTAATTAATAGCATCTTAACATTTATGCTAAAGAAAATTAAAAGTGGAAAAGAAAAAAATAATCTATAAAGAAGCTACCATTCATGGAGCTTAAATTTCTATTGTGATTATTTGTAATTACACTGAGAGAAATTACTGAATAGATTCAAAACAAGTCCATTTAGTTGGAGGACACTACTTTCTTCATAGTACATCTTTTAAAAAATGTTATTAACTAAAGAGACCATTAAGTACCTCCATAAAATATAACTTTGTTGACTTTTCAGAAGCTAATAGCCTTGGTGTCCTTTTTTTTCCTGCGACTAGTGGATAAGCTAAAAATTTAGTGGCATTTGTATGTTTTACTCCAGTGTTACATTTATACATAAATGTTACTGTGTTTCACTAATTAGGACAAAACTGCTTGTAGTGCGCTTGTCACTTGCTCCACTCTTTGCTGCTGGTATCTTAAAAGCTAGGGTTTAGTAATAATCTTTGCTATTTTTCACCTTGGCCTCTGATTTTTTTATTTAGACCATTTCGCTAAAAAGTCTAGGCTATTTTTGAGCCTAACTTTTACTATATTTTGTCTAATAAAGTCCTCATCCTTGTTCTCATTTAAGGAACACTTGGGTACAATTTGTCAGGTAGTATAACAGGGTTAACCACAATGGTTAAATATGTTAAACCTGATAAAGAACAGAGCAATAGGCAAATTATATCAGCACTACCCAAATAAGCACCATAAAATCAATGCACTAACCAAAGATATCTTTGATTCTTTCAAATCTTTATTTATATACGACAGGTAAATTATGTTTATCTTTACCTTGATACACCCTCCCTCCCACCCTCTCTCCCTTCCTTCCTTCCTCCTCCTCCCTTTATTTACTCATTCAACAAGTATTTGAGTATCAACTACACACCAGGAGTTGTGTGATCATAATCTATTAATTATATTTTGATTAAATAATAGAAAACATACACTTTTCCTTAATTAATGCTTCCTTTGCTTATGGTCATATCTGATACTAGTTTTTATTGCTGTAGGAATTGCTTTAGGAGTTCTGAGAGTTCGCATGCCTTGAGGCGGCCATCTCTTTCTGTTGCAGCACACGCATCAGCCCATGGTAGTGATCTTCTCCGTTATTGACAAGTGAAAAGAGTTGGTACTTATGAAAAATCAATCTCCACAACCCTCACTGACTCCATTCATCATGCTCTTGTCAGAAAATGGGGAAGTGAACAGCTCCAGATGAGCAATCTGCATTTATGGTGGTGAGGAATTACATTGATTGTCTGCTGGAGGGAGAACAGCTTGCTCTTCTGAAGACCTATTCCCATTTAGGCTGCCTCGGAGTGATTAGCGTGAAAACAATTCACCATGGATTTGGGATGGTGTTGGAACAGGCTGGTGTCTGTGATGGTTGCCATTGGATTTACACAAGCCAGGGAATAGTGATACAACTTGACCTTTACAGGAAGAAATAAGGTTAAATACAAAGAAAATACTTTTTACATACTTTTTACATACTTATTGGTATTGTGCATATTCTGAAAGTTCTGCTCATAGAACTAATAAACCTGTTCTTAGTTATTTTCGACATTTTATTTTCTATTCTGTAATATGCTGTGGTCACCTGCTCATGGAAATAGTATAGCACCCTTGGACACTGTGCTCTGCACTGTTCTATTTTATGGTATTCACTCTCTCTCTTTCTCACACATACATCTTAAATTCCCCCCAGGCTCCAACAGGGCCTTAGGCTATGAAATCGAAATAGAAAATGAGTTGCTCCTAGACAAATCAGATACATTTTTATGCAAATAATTTTTTCCTCAGTATCATCAGAGTACATTAATTGGGGAGTTTGACATAGTGATTTATCAGTGTCTACATGTCACTTAAATATTAGAATCCTCCTGACCCAACAGGATTTGGTTGGAGTGGTGGCTAAACCTTTCACGCTTTTCTTTTTCTTTGTTCTGTTTTTCCTTAGATGCCTAGTTGAACATTATCCAATCCTTACACAATTTATTATATAGTAATTTGGGGGATTTTTGTCTTCACATTTTATATGTTGCCACTTTATGTATTTTGGCACTGTCTTTTCCTCCTCACTCAATTTTTACATACTTATTGGTATTGTGCATATTCTGAAAGTTCTGCTCATAAAAATAATTTTGAAAAAGGCTTAATTCATATGCATTCTTACTAAAACTTTAATTATGCTTATGGCTTACGCTGGCTATGCTTGTGAAGATATTTTGAGCTACAAACTTTGTAATCAAGAAAAATAAATAAAGAGGAAGGAAAGGAGAGCAGGGAGGGAGGAAGGCAGGGAGGAAGGAAGGAAGGAAAGAAGGAAAGAAAGAAAGGAGGGAGGGAGGGAAGGAATCTGAACTTGGAATTGACTGCAACTGAACAAAGAATCTTTTTCAAGTAGCATCTATTAGATTTTGGTGAAATATTTTAAGCACAGAAAAATCAGCATTGTTATTTAAGCCGACTGAGAACATTCTGTAAAATGTCTTTATGACTTCTTCTTCTTATGATTATAAAACATTTCATAATCATACCCCTAGTTCTTAGGAAGGTGTTTCATGTGGCATCACCTCATTACCATATTGTTTAATATGATTGTTTTGGATCCTGTCAATTGGAATTGCTTTTAAAATGGCAAGAATACCTGTTTCCACTGATTTCCCCTTTGGTGGATATAAGACCCGAGAGGCTATGAACTAATATTGAAATCCACATTCTTAATATCTAGGTGTTCACTGTTTTAATAATTGTTTGCTTCTTTATTGAACTAATAGAATATTTTATTTCTAAACAAATTTGAGTCAAAATTTGTAGTAGGCATGATTTATCTTTGAGCCAAATATGCCTGTGCTGAAATAATGTTTAATGAAATTGCAATCAGTTCTCAAAAGTGTTAATGAAAAATATTCAATTTCAATATCAGGGTTAATTAATACAATAACTCATAATGAAATAAAGAATCATATTTATATTAGATATAAATATAAGTAAATTACATTTATAAAGAGATTTATATTTATAAATGTAATTTATATTAAATAAAAGGAATTATACATTTGTTTAGTTCCATTGTCTATGAGATAGTAAAGTATTCTGTAGTGACATTGGTAAACCTTCATAATAATATATCTTTTCCTTAAGCTTTAAATATTTATCCAAAATAATAGTAGTTAATTGAAAATATTTTGCTCTCTAGCAGTCAGTTATATGATTTCTTACATCTCTTTTGGTGTCCTTCAGATACAGATTTTACAGCATAATATAAGATCTCTTTAGAAGGTTGATAGAAAGAGTATTAACATTAGAAGTTTAATGCAAGAATGTGTCATCACACTTAGGTGTTCACTCTTGTCCATAAAAAGTAGCACAGGCAATAACAATACCTACCACAAATTGAGCAGCTACTTGTGCCCAGTTTACTATATATATATAAGCTCTATATTTTTACCTGATTTTTAGCAGATGAAGAAACTGGGAATATTTCTCCAAATAACATATTTGTTGTCTCATAACTATTAAATGAGAACACTGGATTTAAACTTGAGTGGGTCTTTTGAACTGTAAGTTTCCATATTGATTACTTTTGATTTGTCAATTATCAAAAACATGACATAGACAAGATACCTTAAAGGGAAAAAAATTCTGTATTTATAAGAATTCTTTCCTTGCAAAGGGAATGTTAAGTCCATGAAAAGAGATTCTAAATTTTATGTTTAAAAATTTTTGTAAAAATAGTTATACAATATGAATACTCAATGGATTTTTTTCCATATGGTTATGGTGGTACATAACAAATTAATTAAATATAACTCCACAACCAAATAAGTCATTTTGGTTAACATTTTCTACACATATCCTCCTTTACGCTCAATTATCTTTTGGTAGTGTGTGCATCTATTTTATTGATGTGTCTGTTTTATTGCTGAGTTTTCAATATCAGGTTGTTATTATTATTATTATTATTAAATGTTGCTCTCTTTATTCACTAGGGTTAAGGACAATATATAGAATATTCTTATTTTTTTCTCTTTAAAATCTAGATGAAATGCAGAAATATTGAATATTCTTATAAAATTTAAGAAAGATTCTTATTATAGTGACTTTGATAAATATATTTTCAGTAGCATTAAATACATATTCAATAAGCATCTTTTTTTAGGCCAAGAACTAAAGCAATTACTAGAATTATAAAAACGAATACAACACAGTGCCTTCTTTCACGATTGTGTAAGTAGAGCAAGACATAAGTTTAAACAAAGGAATGCATTGAAATTAGAAGCAGTAAGCTGAAATTCTCTACCTATGGGTACTAAATTGTTATAATCATGCACCATGATACTTACACACCCAATAAAAGTACTGTCTTCATGATGATACTAAGCAACAACTTATCCAAAACTTAGAGACAGAAAGCCTTGCTGTCATATTTAATTCTTCTATGTAATTTATTGATTTCTTTTTCCTACTTTGACCTTTTTTTGGTAATAATTTAAGCAATTTTACTTATTACAGAGTAGTTTCTAGGAGAAAAATGATCATACAACTTCCATGAAGCTTTTGTAATTTTTGTAATTTGCTTGTATTTTGTTGGAGTTGATGTAAACAAAATTTTCTATAAAATTTAAACACATATTTCAATGCATTGTATACACAAATATTTATACTCAGCCTCTAGGTACTTGTCTTTTAAAAATACTTATTTCAAAGATTTTAGATCATAGGAATACCTTTAAAGGCGATTCTCTAAATATAATTTGTATGCAAATTTTCTAATAAGCATCTGGGTTTTGATGAGGCTGCTGGTTTAGGGTCTGCACTTTACAGAACAAGGACCAAGAGCAAAGACAATCTGCTTGTTGTAAATATACATTCTCTAGCAATTTCACACGGTAGTCAACAGCCTTCTAGTGCTTCCCAGGAAAGCAGAGGTAGACATATTTTCAATATACTGAAATGTAAACATATGGGACTTGAAAGACTTATCAGGAAGTATTAAGAACTGGGTCACATGCCCTCAAATCTGTTAACAGTTACTTAATTCTGTTTTTTTACTTTAGCAGTAAAACAATCTGGAAACTAGTTGCTCTATTCCTATGTAATTGTTATAACCAGACACGGTGTCTGCTGTCTAAAATCCCAGCTACTCAGGAGGCTGAGGTGGGAGAATTGCTTTTGTTACGAATTGTAAATTCATACTGCCCATATCTTTTTCATGGATCTTTGTCTTTATAGACCTTTTATCTGGTCTATGTTGTTAATGGTATTAGTGATACACCATCACACTAAGAAAATTTGATTTAAAAATGTATTTATTATAAAGATGTAGGGTACAATTCAGGGTTAGGTATACAAATGTTGATTATGCAGATACCCTTGTAGATGAGGTATGCCCCTCTCTCCCCCAGCAGTTTCCCTCAACTGCCAATCCCATCCCCCTCCCCTGACAGTTTCCTACTAATCCCAATCCCTTTCTTATAGTATTATAATTGTTCAAGGTCCGCTTATGAGTGAGAACA
Source organism: Tarsius wallacei (assembly GCA_963574415.1). NCBI lineage: Eukaryota > Metazoa > Chordata > Mammalia > Primates > Tarsiidae > Tarsius > Tarsius wallacei. The sequence goes on from CAUYQG010149444.1 coordinate 13,279, forward strand.
TACGGTCCTCTGTTCTTTGTTTCTGGGATAGGTCAAGTTGCTGCGAAGTCCATATGTTTGTCCTTCTTTATGGCTGCATCATATTCCATTGTATATATGTGCCACATTCTTTTTATTCGGTCCATCTTTGATGGACAACATGGTTGGTGCTATATTTTTGCTATTGTGAATAGAGCTGCAACAAACATACTTGTGCAGGGATCTTTTTTGTAGAATGATTTGAGTTCTTCTGGGTATATTCCCAATAGGGGAATTGTTGAGTCATATGGAAGGTCAATTTCTAGTTCTTTCAGAAATTGCCACACTGTCTTCTAAAGAAGTTGCACTAGTTTGCATTCCCACCAGGAGTATAGAAGCGTTCTTTTTCTCTGCATCCTCGCCAGCATCTGTTGTTGTTTGTTTTATTAATGATGGCCATTCTTACTGGGGTTAGGTGGTATCTCAATGTTGTTTTGATATGCATTTCTCTGATGATGAGTGAGGTTGAGCACTATTCATGTGTCTGTTGGCTGCCCATATCTCTTCTTTTGAGAAGTGTCTATTCATGTCTTTTGCCTACTTTTTAAAGGGGCTGTTTGTTTTTTTCCTTTTGGCACATTTGAGTTTCTTGTAGATCCTAGATGTTAGGCCCTTGTCAGATATACAGTTGGCAGATATTTTTTTCCCATTCTGTGGGCTGTCTCCGTGCTTTCTTGATGGTTTCTTTTGCTTTGCAGAAGCTCGTTCGTTTGATGAGGTCCCACTTGTCAATCTTAAACTTGATTAAAATAATATCTCAGCAGCCCTGCCTTCCTTCAATAACGGAGAGAAAGTAGTTAAAACTCCCAAATACAATCTTTTTGCTGCAGCTGCAAAGATTTGCTTTGCTCAGTAGGATGGACTCATGGGCT